>JMFS01032674.1:0-14660 GCA_000699545.1 Podiceps cristatus
GCACCCCCCGAGCCACCCCCTCTGCCCAGTGCCCCTGCGAGCTCTGGGGCAGGGTGCTCGGGCAGGGAGAAGGGCTGAAACCACCCGCTTGATGCTGGTTTTCTCCCCAGGCCTCTCGACGCAGCCCATCTGGCGCAAGCTCTGGGACGACGTGATGAAAACCAGGCCGCCCAACTCGGAGGTGAGGGGATGCTGCCGGGGGGAAAAGGGGCCTGACGCGTGTGCCCCGTTTCCGACGTCTTCCGCGAGGTTTCGTTTTGAAGCCTGCCGGTGCGCCTGGCTGCCTCCGAGCAACGGCTGGTGCTTGTTTATAAACGTTGGTAGAGCTGAGGACCAAGGCATGACCCTGGTATTGCAATCGTTCTGGGAAACGGCGTTCATAAAGGGAACTGTGCGTGCAGCCACAGCCTTCACCTCACAACAGCCACTTTGCCGAAAGAATAAATCCTGCTTTTAGAGATGTAATTCTTAGGGCAAGAAGGGATAAAACCAGTATCTTATATCACCCTTACACCTCTGCTGGCAAAAAAAAAAATGTGCTGATGTCTTAGAAAGCACTAGAAAAATACTTAGAGAAGACAGTGAGTTTGGAAAAATGGTTTTACGCGGGAAAACCAGAGCAGCCCCATTGATTCAGCATCGCAAAAGGATCGTTAACAGAAAACTTAACCTTAGATGCTCAGGAGGAAAATTCCCAATGATGCGGGTTTTAATTTTAATAGGCAAAACCATGGCTTAGCAGCAAACACTGATGAGGCCAGAAGCAGGATGAAGAGAAAGTGATGGGAGTAACTCGATTTTTCAACAAATACCCTGAGGAAGGATGTTGAGAACTAGAGGCAGTCTCAGTGGTGCCAGCATTTTACCAGGTTAGCCAATAGCAATTTAACTTAAAAAGACCGAGAAAAAATGTGGCTGACTTCTTGTTGAGATATCCCTCTTGTTTAATTGCAGAATATAACCTGTTGGAGGAAGAAGTTCCTTGAAACATTCTTCTCAAACGTTCTTCACGGTGTCTTGGATGTTTCCTCTGACTGGCGTCTCAACGATCACCAGTTTTTGCCGCTGCTCCACAGCTCCCCGCACGTTTCCCAGCTTACCCTCTGCAACATGCTGCAGGGCGCGGTGGAGCTCACTGCTGAGCACAACCAGAAAGTGCTTGAAAACCTGGCTGGCTCCCTGCGGGTCCTGAAGTTCCAGCACCTCCTCTCCTCCGATCAGTCCATCAGGCGTTCGCTGGTTTTACTTCTTCACCGGCTGATTCACCACGGCTCTGTCAGCCAGGTGTCCATGTATTCCTGGCCTGTTCCCGACACGCTGCTGCTCATTCTCATTTTGAGCATGAGTGCCGGGTTTTGGCGCTCGGGAAATGCCCTCGCGTATCACAGCAGCCCCTGCGGCCTTTGCAGAGAGGAGGACAAGGCCCAAAGCCAGGAGTCGGCACAAGAGCGAGCAGAGAGGGGCCGTTACGATGAGAGGGAGCGGAGCGATGGTGGGAACCAGGAGGGATCCCCCAGGGCTGATGCGGAGGTGAACGCGTCCGAGGCTGCCGCTTGCCTGAACTCTGTCCTCTCTGGACCGAGGCGGCCTCCTCTGCGAAACCAAGCGAGCGGGGAGGCAAGCAGCACGGTGCCCCGTGACCACACCAGCGCTCAGGGAGGATCTTCTTCTCATTGCGTCTCAGCCCAGCTGTCCGCTGACCCCATTCTTCGACAGGCGCGCAGACGGCTGAAATCTGCAGTGGGGAAGAAACGTCGCTGCCTTAGACGAAACAGGGGACCACGTGCTGAGCCAGAAGACCTGTACGATTTTATTTTTACTGTCGCGAGAGAGGATAATTCAGGGTTACTTAACAAAAACAATGCCACAGAGGGAGAAAATGCTGAGAACTGGACTAGTTCCTCCCCAGGATCTCCATGCACTGGCCATGCCGGCTGTAAGAAGAGAGGAGGATCGGCTGGGATCTTTTCTTTGAAAGCTGCTCACCGCTTCCGAAGCGTGTCCACGCTGGAATTGTTCTCCATTCCTTTGACTGGGGAGACATGTCGGACTCTGAGTAACCTACTGAGCTCCTGGGCATCTTTAGAAAACTTGGTTCTGTCTTACAATGGTTAGTGGTGTGAACGGGTTGCTTCCCTCCCGCCTTGGTCTAATGGCCTGACTTTTTGCTCAGGTTTACCTCGATGTTGTTATTACTAGAATGGGCATTTTAAGAGCATTGGTCCCCCATTTTGAGACCGGCGTCAGTAGAGATGTTTAATGAGTGTGAGGGCTTGTTTGCAGGAGAGAATGGGGCCCTTCTGCCCCAGCACAGCCCCCGGGCTTGTGCTTAAACGCCATCCGGAGGGGGCGAGGGAAGAGCCGGATCTCCATCTCCCGTATACACGGTCTGTCTTAAGAACGTGTGGATGAAGCAGTCCGTGAGTTTAGCCTTTGACTTGGGTAGCTTGGCCGTGGGTGCAGCTCCAGCTGCGCGTGTTGGTGTCTGTACAGGCCCAGCTAACGCCTTTCTGTCCAAATGCTGTTCCAGGACTGGGTGCCAACATCTTCTGCATCCTCTCTGGGCTCCGGGCCCTCTCCCGCCACTCGGACTGCCGCCTCCGCACGGTGCGCCTGAGCGACGTCTTCTCCCACATGCCCTGCATGGAGCTTGTTCGCTGCATCCTCAGCGCCTTTCCCCAGCTCCACACGCTCTCAGTCAGCTTCGACCTCAAAAACCAGCTGGAGGGAAATAGGCCAGAGGGGAATCCAAGCTGCAGTGAGGTAGAAATCCCAGGTAGGAATCATCATTCTGAGTGATGACCAGGATGTGGCAGGCAGGTAGAGAAGCTTGGCATGCAGATTTGAACTCTCCACTGTTACAGTGACGTGTAATTAAGCAATTACGGCCTCACCTTTCTGATTTAGATGGTGTTGCAGTTTGTCATCTCCAGCCTGTGACGTGCTCTGTGGGGCCCGAGTCTTGGACAAAGAATTTTATTGCTGTATGGCAACCTGCTGCAACGTCAGCTGTGCACGGGGCCGGTCGTGCCCTGCTAGCAGTGACTGTCCACGCAGCCCACGGGGAGCAGAGCCCAACAGACCTGTAAATTGGTTGGGAGCTTTGGCTTTGTCCATCCTATTGCCTGTGAGGCTCTAAGACTTAGACAGGCCCATAAGCAGATAGGAAGCATCTCTTGGCCTTTGCAATACCACAGGGGATGGCAAAACACTGCCCAAGCTCCCGGGCGCTATAGCAGGGTGTTCTCAGCTCGCAGGTCTCATCACCCTTACTCGCCCTTGAATGAGCAAAAAAGCAGTAAGCAAAGCCTGAGCAAGTACGGAGCGGGGTCAGTGAAGGGCTGTGCTCTGAGAAGGCACCGACTGGTTTGTGCATAAAGGGTGACCTTTTCTCAAGCGTTGTTCCACTGCCGGAATGCAGTAGAAATTGGTGGCCCTGTGGTCTGGCAAAAGTCCTGAAATAAGCCTGAAGGAATTTACATTACCATAGGCCTGAGTTGCCATAAAGCTCTGGGTGGCAGGGCGCATCTCGTAGGCACTGTGCCAACCTAAATGAGAGCCATGTCGGGCATACAGAGTTCTTGCTGGCTGTAGGACCTGGCTACGTTGAAGACGGGCACTCCAGACCAAGCTCTTTCATTGTTGTTTGTTTTTCTTCCCTTAGAGAGCTGCCTGGAGCAGCTGGAGATCCGATTCCCCAGGGAACCTCTGCACACCGCGTTCCTGCTGCCGGTGCTCAAGGCATCGAAGTCCCTCCAGCAGTTGTCCTTTGACAGCGCCACGCTGCTCTGTTCTCAGGAGCTTGGGCTCCTTTTGGAGGCGCTCAAAGGTACCAGAGTAGCTACCTGTAGGTAGCTTCCTTGCTGTGATCTTCCATCCTTTAGCCTGAAGCCAGCTTAGGTGGGTCCATCTCTTCAGTGTGGACGTCCTTGAAGTCTCCTGAGAAAAAGAAATGGGTGTCAGCCATCCCACTTTCTGTGCTGAGCACGTGAATGATCCTGCACAGCAGGATGGTTCCATTTTAATTACCCACAATCCAGCACAAATTACCCACCATCCAGCTCAGTTTCTGGGCATGGATCGGGGCCTTTTTATCCCAAGGACATACAGTACTTTAACTGAGAACTTGTTTTGCTTTTAGAGTGTAATCCTAATTTGAAGAAACTGAGCTTTCATGATGTGAACCTGGCTGAGCACCAGAAAGAAGTTCTGCTTTTGCTTCAGGATCCCGTCCTGCAAGGTACAGCAAACTCCCGGGTGCTGGTGCCTGGAAAGGTGCTGCAGGTGGCTGCTTTTGGCTGCCTGACGTTTAAGAGGTGATTTTCGGATGTGCAAGGTTTAGTCAAATGTCACCGGGGCAGATCCATAGCTGTTGGCAGAGTGGGAACGGGTCTGGTTCTTTGCGCCAGCAGGGCAGAGGGAGGAGCAGCTGCAAAGCTGGCGCGTGCTGCCAAGAAGAGTCCGTATTCCTAGCTATAAAACAAAGGTCTTTAACCTGCAGAGTGCATCAGCATTTAACTGGGTCAGCTGGTAAAGCTGCTTCCCTGGGTGGGATCTCCGCTCTCTTCCCATGACAGAGCAGCGCTGCTGTTGTATGCAATCCACTGCCTGGAAGCTTTGTTCTTGCACACAAATTAGAGGCTGGAGCTGTCTGCAGGATGTAATTACGGAATAATGAAGCATGCAGGGAGTACTAACATGTACCTTCAATCCGTTTCTTCCATAGAAATCACATTTTCCTTCTGCCGGCTGTTTGAAAGCTCTACTACCGAATTTTTGTCGGAAATAATCAATACGGTGAAAAGAAACTCATCTTTGAAGAGCCTCAAGCTGCCTGGGAATCGCCTCGGTGTGTACTGTGAATGTTGCTATGGGGCCTTGACCTTAGACCAGCTCTCTTGGAGAATACTTCAGGGTAGAGCTCGGACTGTTGCTAGCTGGGGACCTCCCTGCTGAAAAAGAACAGAGTGGATTTAGCTCACAAAATAAGGAGCACCAAGTTAATTTTTAAAGGCAGAATTTCAGTTGCTTTCAGCAATGTATCAAGAGCCCAGGTTCTGCACGGGCATTACAATTGCTTTTGTCTGCAGCAAAAGCAAGTATCTTCAGATTTGACTGAACACTGATCTGCTTCAGACTCTTTAACAGGAACAGATCCAGCAGCAGATGCACTGCCTCTCATCCAGAGGCAAAGATTTTGCCCAAGTTTGGGGATTTTGTGCCTTAAAAGCTGTTTGCAGCCACTGGAGGGAAGGGGATAAGTAAAGGAAGGGTTTGTGTCAAAGAAGTGGAATTGAATTTACAGAAAGGATAGACTTTTTGGGTTACAGGCCAAGTAGAAATGTCTGAGAAATGAATTTCAGGTAAATCCAGAATATTGTTTTCTGTTCTTCTAATGAAATGAGAAAGCTTGGGATCACCTGAAATACACCTAATTTCTGAGGTTGGAGCTGAACCCTGTGCTGTTGGCCATTTAAAAAAAAAAACAAAACAAAACAAAACCAACAACAAACCCAACAAAACCCCCTGCATATCGACTTCTCAAACAAAACCAGGATTTTTCTAGCAAAATGAACTGCCCTATCAGCAAATGTTTCCATTGCCTGGAACACTGTGCTCAACAGGGTGAATGCGCTTTAGGCCACTGAGGGGGACAAACTGAGGGTGCAGAGATGAGCCCTCTGTGCTGCATGCACATGCTTACAGCCTCCTTCCTGCACTATCATCCCAGCCCTGTGGCTACTTAAAATACTTAAGACAGTTCCCAGTTTGCATCTAACAGCTGCATTTCTCCCCTGTCAGGGAATCACAGGCTGGTTGCCCTTGCAGACATTTTCTCTGAAGATTCCTCCTCTTCTCTTTGCCAGCTGGACGTCAGGTATTCTGCTCCTCTAAGCACACTGAATTTCTTTGTTGGTGAGGGCCAGAGCTGAATGGGGTTCAGGCGGTAAGAGAAGCCTGATCATGGTTTGTTCCTTCCTCTCAGGAACACGCACCCAAGAAAAGCGTAGAGGAACGCTGCAGTGGGCACATACGAGCTCAGGGACCTCCAGCATCTCTGAGGCATCTCCCTGTCCCTTTTATCAATGAGTCAAGCTCCATCTTAAAAGCAGCTTTGGTTTGCTGCTGTCTTGGGAGGCTGCTGCAAGCCCTTCCTCTGCTGTAGGTTAGAGCTAACATCTCTACAGGGATTTATTCTTGGGCATCAGCGCCCAGCATGCAACTTCATATTTATTTACACATGTATGCAGGGAAAATGACCTTTTTATCTCCTAGAAACACCAGGACCTGACACACGCTCTCCCGATTTTCTCAGAAGGAAGAAATAAATGATGACTTACTGCCGAGGCTTGCACTGGGACCCGTAGGTTGGGCCAGGCCCCTTGGTGCAGGCAGCTGACAGCTGCTGAGACTGAAGTACTCCTGGTGCTGCTTGGCCAGAGCTTGGGTCCAGCAACATTTTAAGGCCGCAGCTCAGTCTACTTAAGTCAGTAGTAAGAAGGCCAGGAGTTTTAACTTGTCAGTAGTTACCACCTTAGCTTTAAAAAGCTTCCAGCTCTTCATATTACTGTGCTTCAGTTTTGTTTTTTTGTCAAAACTAAAAGACCACTCACACTTTGTACTGCTGACAAACTTTGTACTTTGCATTGAAGCATCCTCAAGTACCTGCCCTGGCAGTTACTAGAAGGAACAGTAATTTAAACTGCTCACATTACAGCCTAAGGCTCTTAACGACTTTTTTTTTTTTTTTTTTTTTTTTTTTTTCTTTTCCCCTAAATATCAACTGTCTTCTCAGAAGGAAGAAATAAATGATGACTTACTGCCGAGGCTTGCACTGGGACCCGTAGGTTGGGCCAGGCCCCTTGGTGCAGGCAGCTGACAGCTGCTGAGACTGAAGTACTCCTGGTGCTGCTTGGCCAGAGCTTGGGTCCAGCAACATTTTAAGGCTGCAGCTCAGTCTACTTAAGTCAGTAGTAAGGAGGCCAGGAGTTTTAACTTGTCAGTAGTTACCACCTTAGCTTTAAAAAGCTTCCAGCTCTTCATATTACTGTGCTTCAGTTTTGTTTTTTTGTCAAAACTAAAAGACCACTCACACTTTGTACTGCTGACAAACTTTGTACTTTGCATTGAAGCATCCTCAAGTACCTGCCCTGGCAGTTACTAGAAGGAACAGTAATTTAAACTGCTCACATTACAGCCTAAGGCTCTTAACGACTTTTTTTTTTTTTTTTTTTTTTTTTTTTTTTTTTTTTCTTTCCCGGGAAAGCTACCTGGAAAGCTCAAATTGCATCAAACCTGATGGGCTCCTGGAGTTCACAAAGAAGCTGGAAGGCCACATCCAGCAGAGAGGGGGACAGATTCAATTCACGCACCTTCGCCTCTTCCAAAATTGGCTGGACCAGGATGCTGAAACAGCTCAAGAAGCGCTCCGGCGTCTCAAAGCCGTGTGCAGCGTGGTCAACGACTCGTGGGACTCCTCCCAGGCCTTTGCTGACTACATAAGCGTCATGTGATGGACACAGGAGCAGGAGAAAAGCCATCAGCTTGAACCTAAGCAGTTCAGTCCCTGGTCAATAAGATTTATTTCATAACATGGGTGAGATTTTCTTCCCCCGGTTCACCCAGTGGTTCTTGTCACTTTTCTGTTCAGCTGAAGAAGGGGTACCACAGTGGAGTGACACACAAGACCATGTGGGTCAACAGCTCTATTTCCAGGTGATCTAACTCTTGCCATCTTCTCAGTTTGAATATTTTAAGTGGGATAGATATAAAATGACCTGCTTTGACTTCCTGCAGATCTCTGGACAAGCAATTATTTATTTCACTACAAATCTCATATTGTTTCAGCCAGTGTCTCATCAATAATTATCTCTGTCGTTGAAGACTCAAAAGCCACCTGGCTGTGGTCTTGGCAACCAGCTCTGGGTGCCCTTGCTTTTGAGCAGGGGCACTGGACAGTATGACCTTGAGGTCCCTTCCAACTAAAACCATCCTGCGATCTGTGAAATAAGAACTCCTTGTAGAAAATAAGCTAAAAAAGCCCCTGGCCTTGACCTTTTAAATTTGGAAAATTCATCTTTATACAAAAAAATAAACAACCACCAAACCAAAAACCTCTTTATGTACCAAGTAGTCTGCTATTTATTTGCAATCCCATTGTCCCTTTCCAATGTCTGCAGTCATTTTATGGAGGTTTTGAATAGTTTGTTCTTTTGTAACATTTTTATAATAAAAATATAATGAATACCCATAATGTACCAAAGTGTGAATTTTATTACTGGCTTGTAATGTGATCTAATTAAAACACTCTGCTAGATCAGGGGATCCTGCCCATAACAAAGCAAGTGGTTTTAGAAATGGAGTTGCCTTAATAGAGCCTGATCTGCTACTGTCCTCATGATCTTTCAGGCCCGATGTTCAACATACAAGCTGAATTTTTGTTCCCCTTGTACAAAACCTCTTCTTCCTGAGTAATCAGCAAGGTTCACATTTCACAACAGAAATGAATCCTGCAGGTTGCTGATCAGCAGCTGTAAGCTAGAGCTGTCACAGAAAAAACATGACTCTGCACATCAGGTGCTATAGAACTGCAGGCTTAACTTAAAGCTGAAGACAAAACTTGGCCAAGTAGAAGGCACGGACGCCAACAGCATGAGAACCGGGGCTGAATCTGATCAAGTGCTCAAGGTCCGGTTATTCCCAGCTCCCAAAGGGCTGTTTTTCAGGCACACAACGGAACAGCAGAGAAAAAGCCATGGACTCCCTGCTGCTGCAGTAGGCTGACCAATGCTAAGGGCCTTCCAGCCTCTCAGAACCATCCTATTCTGCGATTCCACAGCCACCCAACAATCCAGCACGTCCTGCTCCCTGCTGCCCCTTTCCTCGAAAGGGATTCAAGTGGGGTGGACTGCCGCAGCAGCCTGCCCTTGCCCCCACAGGGGACAATAACCTGTTAGGGAATCCCTCGCTGCTCCTCATGGGAGTGGTGATGAAAGGTGAAGGTGACGGCGGCATCCCACGCAGCCTTCAGCACGGCATCCTGCAGCCCCCGCTTATCGGCACAGTGGTTCCACTGGGAGAGGTCAGAGGTGCAGTCGGACCCTTCGGGAGGGGGCCGTACCTGGTGGCCATTCACACAGCGACGACACTTGATCCTGGAACAGAGCCAGCACAAGGTCAGTGCAAGGTTCCCCTACTGCTTTAGCATACAGGTTTAGAAAATGCAGCTCAGTAACATTTGGATTAACTCCCCTTCACCTGCAACACTGGCAACTGCATTTTCAGACAGGATTAATTCCCACCATGTTTCATTTAAATGCACAACCATCTTCAGATTAGCAGGACTCCCATTTTGGAAAACCTGGAGTTCTATTTCTAACAGCACTCCCGCTCCATGTTTAGCCATGTGGGGACGGTCCAGCAGGACACTGAAGTTGTTCAGGAGGAGATTCCCCTGGAAGGTGAGGGATGTTGCTTAGAGCAGATCTGGAGCAAACACCCCTACCGCTAACACATTCTTAGCACAGCGTCAGGCTTCCTGAGCTCAGGAGAGTACACAGTGCTCCAGACCGCTCCGTCCTGGCTCCCATTATGGCCACTGGGTTGTGCTCACGCGGTTCTCCAGCAAAGCTTGCTGCCACACAGATGAGATACCTACACAGAGCTAAACTTTAAATCAGCTTAACTAAGCTGCTTCACTTCTTGCCTGAACTAAGAGCCTTAACTTTCACAGTGAAGCACTTTCCTGCACTCCCTGTCCTCTTTCTGATGGCTACAGTAACACAGGTCTCAGGCATGGGGAAGGACAGACAAGTGGATTGTTTCAGTCACCAGAACAGCACTTGGGTTGGCCTTATGAATTCTTAGCAGATGGAGTAGCCCTGGCAGTGGGAGCAGCTCAGTATTTGGAGATCACAAACCACCAGAAGGCGCGCAGCAAGGAAGGACCAGGTTGGGCTCCACCAATTTGAACAACTCTGATCGATTCTCTCTTTTCATTAGCTGCAGTATATCACAGCCTTCAAAAGACAGGCAGCAACAAGATAGTTTGCTTACTTGTCCAGCCAGCACAGCTTGTCTAAGACAGCAAAAAGGGAGGGCAGCAAGGAAGCGCTCATCTCCAGCTGGCCAACAGCTTCAGAAGCAGAGACACTTCAGGCCCTCTCTCTCTCTGAGCTTCCTCTTGCTGCCTGAGGAACCTCTAAATCAGTACACCAAACACTGGAAGGTTTTTTTCACTGACCCCATCCATTAGTCGCTCAGTATACTCACTTGTCATGGGTGTCACTGGTGGTAGTCTCATTCAACGTGAAGAGCTCCTTCAGCTCCCCAAGTGAGAAGTGCCTTTCTACATCCTGCTCTTCATCCACCACACAGCTGCTGAGGGCCTTCTTGTGGGTCTGGCGTTGGAAAATCTTCTCCTCTATGGTCCCCGTCTACAGGGGAGAGAGTCAGAGATGAAGCGCAGTTGGGAGACCGGTGTTAGCGGAGCACTGCATTGGGAAAGTGTCACAGATCCAACAGACCGGTACAGGTGACAGGCAAGTTTTACTAGCTGCACTCCCACCATGTCCCGTTTGGTTCCTGATCTAACCCAGCCCTGCTTCTTGTCTTTCACCGTGGCTACAGGAGTGGACCTGAAGTGGGTGAGGAACAGGTGGAGCTGCTGCTTGTGGCTGGAGCTCACACACCACACCAGGTTGTGCTGACAGAAAGGAAGGGAAAGGAGCTGAGCAGCTACAGGTACTCCTTGAAAAAAAACCAAAAAAACAAAAAAAAAAACCCAACAAACCAACCCAAAACCCACCAAACAGAAAAACAAAAACAAAAACAACCCAACAAAAAAAACTCCTCCCAAAAACAGCAACAAGGGCTAGACCTGGGTGACAGGAGCAACAGCAGTATTTGCTGGATCGCCCACACACAGATCAATCACACCTGCTGTCAGGAGGGAGATGACTGCTTCTAGAACAGACGTGCACAATGCCCAGTATACTATATTTTTTAGACACAAATCTAAGACCAAAATGTCTGTTTTGCAAACAAATATAATACAAAGGAGGTGGGTAATTAGTCATCGTTTGCAGACCAGTTTACTAGTTCCAAAAGCAAAGAAACTCTCTGCTTCCAGGTGCAGCCAGGTCAGAGAGAAAGCGGAACACCATAAAGAAGAGATGGGCAAAGAACACCTGTTTAGTCTAAGTAAAATAGTAAGTGATTAAGGAATATAGGCTTACAAAAAAAAAAAAAAACCCAACCCAAAACACCAACCTACGCAACACCACACCAAACCACGCCCCCCCCCCCAAAAAAAAAAAAAAAAAAACACAAGAAAAAAAAAAACCCCACCGAGATAAAACATTATTGTGGGAAAGAAAATTTATTTTGCACAGGTGCAGATGGGTGGGGAAGCTAAATTGTTTCAGCTAGATACCCCTGAGAGATCTGATAAGCTTTTAGGTAAAGCCTAGGGATCCAAACTCAGAAACAGAAGAGTACTTCTTTTAAAGGAGAGCCTTTATGTTGTCCTGTATGTTCTAGTCCTACAAATACAAATGCCTGCTCAAATTAAAAAAAAAAAAAGCAAAGCAAAATAAAAACCCCACAGTCTGAACTAATGAGAGGTGAAGGCAAACCAGGGCAGAGAGGGGACGCTTCTGAGCAGTAATCACTGCTGGCACTGCCGGACAAAGCGGTCCAGCAGCCTGAAAAACCATCTCCTTTGTGCTTTACCTTTACAGAGCAGCTACCCCACCTGCCAGCTGACAGCCCCCTTCCAAAAGCTGCTGTAATTCTGGGAATGTACTTGCTGTTTATTAAGCACATGTACAACCAACCAAACCAGACTGCTGCAGCTAGACTGAAAAACAGCAGCTTTGGCATCAGGCGCCCCCACAAAATTAAAGAAGTCAGCTGCCTAAATGACTTCAAAGGAGCATCTTATCTGGAAAGCCAGAGCTGCTTCTATTTCTCAGAAGCCGGTCACCATTAGAAACCAAGGCTTGCAGTAATGACTCTCCAGCTTGAACCTTCATGGTTTTCCATGGCAACACATCTAAAGGTAGGAAGCAATTAAGTTCCAATCAATTCTGGTCACCAACACAAAAGAGTTCTTCCCCTTCTGGTCCCAATCACAGCAGCTGCAGTCTGGGCTGGCACTGAGAACTCCATGTTGAGGAGGCGAGAGGAGTAAGACTCACTGAAAGCAGTCGATAGATGTAGCATGTCTTCTTCTGGCCATCCCGCCACACACGCGCCATGGCCTGCTCATCATTAGCTGGGTTCCAGTCTGGGTCGAACATAACCAGTCTGTTAGCCCCGATCAGATTCAAACCACAGCCACCCGCTTTGCTGCTTAACATGAAGATAAACTCGGGGCTCTGTGGAAAAAGGCAGACTTGGATTAACCTGCAGAGGCAGCCAGACTTTTACTCAGAGGATTCAGAACAGGCAGGACAGCTGCTCATGTCTGGCAGGTTCTACTTACCGAGGGGCTGTTGAATCGCTCCACAATCTTTGCTCTCTTTTTAATGGACATGGTGCCGTCCAGACGGACATATAAGTACCTAGAACATACAGCACTTACTACAATCAGACTGCTGTGACCTTTAGAGCATCCTACTAGAAAGGGAAAAATCTTTTACAAACAGCCTTGTAACAAGGACCTGGGATTCAAGAGCTTTTGCAGGAGCCCAGAGCTTTTCTGCCGAGTGACCCCAGTAGCCAAAGCACAAGCCACATTAGTTCCAAGTTCAGGAACATCTGAGGTAAAAGACAGATCACAAGTTCCTGATGACAGAAACTTTAAAAATAGACAGTTTCTTTTGCAGAGTAGGCTGCAAGGACAGTCTCGCAGGATTAAACACATGAAGTCCAAAGACAAACCTTCGGTTCCTGCAGAGCTTTTCAAATAGGTCCAGTGTCTGAGTGTAGTTAGACACCAAAACCACCTTGTCGTTACTGGTGCTTTTTGTAACAGCAAGGATGTAGTCCAAAACCAGCATCTTTCCTGGATAAAAAGGAAGGAAATAAGAAACCTAGAGCAGAAGTTCCCAAATTCCAGCCTTGGAGGGGCACTTGATAAGATGCTAAATACGATCTCTTGGTTGCCTGTGTTAAACAGCGCAGTTGTACTGATGAGTTCTGCAGTACCTGAAAGCTGGGGCTCCACAGATTTGGTGCTGTAGCCAGCAGGGAACAAGTCCAGGGCTCCCGTAAAACCTTCTTCCTCTTCCACACATTTATCATGGATAAGAGCGGGGTCTGGAGAATGAGCAGAGCTCAGAGACTGCAGAGTGCACAAGGGATACCCAAAAACACACCAAGAGGGCAAAACCCAAACCCACTAAGCGAGTGGAACAACTCACGATTGCAGAGCTTCTTCAAGGAAGTGATGGAAGAGAGAGATGACACACTGATTTTGCCCTCCTTCAGCTCCTCCACTGGCTTGGCTTGCTTCAGGAAGTTCTTGTACAGCTCAGCCTGCAGCGGTGTCAGTCTGAAACAGAACAAGAGCTCTGCAGCCTCAGCCTGCACCCAAACCAACCCCATCCTTCCTCCTCCATCTACACAGTGTGGTCCTTTTAGCCTGATATTTTTTTAGCTACAGCATGGACAGCCTAGAACCGACTCCAAGGCTGATGGTAGAGCACTGATAATCTCAGCCCAGAGGTGGAAAAGAAGCTTGCAGAAACTCTGCATGGCTCAGGGCTCTGCTGTACAGAGCTGCCCAGAGCACACCAGCTGGCTGGTGGAACCATCAGTTGTGGGTTGTCCGCCCCTGCTTCAGGAGGAAAAGCAACATATGGCCAAGGGCTAAAATCTCACTCCTAGAGGGAAGCAGTCACCACAAGCATTGAAGCGCTTTTTGCAATGTTTTAGTCCTTCCTGTTGCTCCTCCCGTTTCCCAGGCAGAGTACATGGCTTTTGGGTACCTGCAGCACACCACCTGCTCGATCTTCACTGGCAGGTATTTGGACAGGATGTCTGAAGTTCTTCGGATTAAACACCTGCAGGGAGGGAAATGAAGATCAGGTGTTTGGATGACATCAAACCCCTGTTTTATCACCATTATTCCCCATGAGCTAAACACACAGTCCCTTTGATATCTTGTCTCCAAAACTCTGTGACAGTCCAACACGTGGCAAAGGCCAGACACCCACCATCCACATGAAGCCATGCTACAAGGCTCCATCAGCCCCTGCTACACAACCCGATATAACCTACTGTCTTTGTGAGGCTTCCGAATTTTGTTCATGAGATTTGGCGGGATCAGGCATGATTCTACCTAATAGAGCCCAGTCCCTTACAAGAGAAACTCAGCTCTTCCTCAGGCTACCAACAGCATTCTCAACTTGAGCTACAACAAACCAGCAGCACGGACAGCAAACTAGGACAGGATTTAACCACCACACACTATGGACATAACCCAAAGTACAAGCAGGCAGCTCCCTACATAACTTAGTAGCCATCCTCAGCCAAGATGGGTTCATTGTTTGGCCCAAGATTTCGACAAGGGGCATATCCTTTGGGGCTCTACAAATGACCCATGGAGTGGTTCAACCACACTTTAGAAAGATGGGATGGACTAGAAAAAGTGCTGAACTGAGCAACCAGAATATGAAAGAGGTGCTGTCGTGGTTTAACCCCAAACGGTAACC
>KL262784.1:2710-15918 GCA_000699545.1 Podiceps cristatus
CAATATTTATTTGAAGCAGAGAAGAGGTCAGTGGAAGCAAACTTCACTCGCTCACGCTGCTTCAGAGCAGAAGTCGCTCTCGACGCCACTGCGATTTCTGTAGCCCGAGTAAAACCCCCTTGACTGCCCGAGCCCCCACGGCGGGGAAGGCAGCTTTGGTGCAGTAACGTCCCTATGCCGCTGAAGTTCTCCGGGGCAGCTTCAGAGGAATGAGACACAAGAGCAGCTCATCTTCCTCACCAGATGGAAACACCCCTCGGCACCAGCGTGTTCCCTCAGCAGCACAATTCCAACAGACTTTCCGCTCCACGGTGGAAGCCGCAGGAGGAGAAAACAGCCAGAGCCCTCCCTGCCCCGGGAAGGTACATCCACCGCCAGCCCTGCCCGAGCCAGGACCGACCGTCAAACCCCCGTGGGAAATCCGTCCCGCGCTCCCCCTATTTCGCCAGCTCAGCCTCCAACCGTTCAAATTCCCATTTCAGCTCCAGGACCCGTCTTGTAACAATCCCGAATTCAGGCCTTGGCCCTCCCCACATCCCGTCTCCAAGAAGGCCCAACTGCTCTGAGGTTAAGGAGAAGAAAAGCTCCCCAGGTCCAGCAGTTCTCTCTCTCTTCATCTTCATTTTTAAGACTTTTTTTCTTTTATTTTCCTTTTTTTTTTTTTTTGTGAATTTAGAATGAATAAAAGTTTAAAAGAAAAAACTGACTGCTCAAATTACTTTTCAGTATTTTTTTTTAAATAAAAGCGCTGTCTTTACCAATAACACAAACTGCTTGTTTGTGCTAATAGCAATTTTCACCATCCAAAAGCAACAGTCGATACACTCGATTTTCCCAGGCTTTCATTCAGCTCAGTAAGGCAGCCGGGATCTTCGTACGCAGCCAGTCCTATTTAGCTGTCATCCCAGTTCTATTTTTGACAACCACACTGATAACCTAATTAGCATTTTATTCAAGACTTTGCTTGACGGGAAAAGGAGCATGTCAGTAAAGACCATTCATATTTTTTTTTTTTTAAATCTATACATACCTCATATAGAGACGAGCAAAGCTACAGGTCATTCTGCTACAGTTAAACTGCGTATATCCCTTGCACACACATTTTCATTGAATTACCTTTATAATTTCTTTTGGACTATTATGGATTTCATTCAGAAGAACTACTCTGAGTGATTGCTAAACCTAAGAATTAACCTCCCTGAAGATTATTTCAGCTGCATATATGTGGTTTATCAACTCAACTGCCCGTGTAGGTAAAAATCAGCCCCTTTGCACAGATACTGCCCACTTGTTTGACAGAAAAATCACTTGGTCCATTTTACTCAGGAATTCTTAATGGAATTAAAGAATTAATTCCAAATAAAAGGATTTGAGCACCTGACACTATTCACATTTTCTCTTTAATAAAAATAAATACAGGGTTTTCCAAAGCAGTGTTAGTATTTTATCTCTAATAAGAGGTCTAGCTCTAGCTGCTATTTTTCACAAATTAACAGACCCTAAAAAACCATGTGACTGAAGAAAAAAAATCTCAGTTCCACTACACATTTAAAAGCCTGTTTTTCCCACTCATT
The DNA here is from genome assembly GCA_000699545.1 of Podiceps cristatus. Classification (NCBI taxonomy): domain Eukaryota; kingdom Metazoa; phylum Chordata; class Aves; order Podicipediformes; family Podicipedidae; genus Podiceps; species Podiceps cristatus. The sequence continues at coordinate 4,285 of KL262784.1, forward strand.
ACCGTTATAAAGACTCACCTGATTTTTAGAGCCTGCTGCCCCCAGGGAGGCATACAGCCTTGGGAGGTAGGCCTGGCAGCAATGCATATTTAATTCCAAAACATCTTCATTTTGGACAAATATTAAGTCCCAAAACTGTTACACATCCAAACACAGCAGCATAATGCTAAACCGTGGGCGTCTCCCAACGAAAGCGCCAGACCCAGACTGAGCAAGGTGATTACGCGGCCCGTCACCGTGGGGCTACCAGCCAGCCTGACCGTCCCCATCAGGGCGGCGAAGCAGGGACGTGAGGCGACAAGGCAGCGCTGGCCACCCTCAGCAACGCAACCGGCCGCGCTACGCTCGTGCTTCAGGTGCGTCCAGGTCTGGCTCGGTTCCGCTGAGCGCATCAAACCGCTCTCATCAGCGAACGCTGCTCTCAGTGAGGGCAAGTGTGTCGTCATCGCCAGACCCTCGGAGGACCCACGCAAGGCACCAACCTCAGGGCCCCGCTGCAGTACAAGTCCTGGAGGTTTTTATTAGCATTCGCTACGCCACGAGCGCAGAACTAGGTTATTAGGTCAGAAGAGATTGCTAGAAGCACCCAGCGAGTTTCCAGTCCAAATGGCATCTCGTTATTTCACGTTTTCCTACTTCCGTTACTACTGAAATACCCAACTTTGAAATATCTCTGTTAGGAAATTCTAATGGCAAAAGTAATCGTCTCAGCCTTATTTTCTCTCCACAACCAGCGTGGCAGTGACGAGCTTCGCATCCTTATCAATCGACAGCAGCTGCTTACCTTGTGCATGACAATCTTCCGCTGAGCTGGTTCCGCCACATCGATCATCTTCTGTACCACGTAGTTGGCGTACTGATCTTTCATCATGGTGTATAAGGCACTGTGAGGGCCATCGTTCATAGTGCACACCTCATCGATCAACATGGCACGCTCCGTACGGGAGGCGTGAGTAACACATTTCTCCACCACGTTGCTGTAACAAGAAAAGAAGGACAATCTGTGAGCAGGCGACATCTCTACCAGGCTTTTCGTTCAACCCCGAGGAGATCTCTTATGCTTCTAGGAAGGGCAGACCATTTGGGAGAGACATAAGTGCTGGGCAGAAGTTCAGCAGTGTGAAACAAAAGAGCAGTCCAAGGAACTTGGGATCTGAGTGGGAATTTGGGTTAAGGACCAGTTCAGGTTTTATTTCACCCAAATTTGTGTAACGGTACAATGACGCTGTAGTTGAGATCAGCATCTGTCGCATAGCTTGCCCATGAGGGAAACAAATGGGTTGTTCCTTGTTTGGTTTTCTCAGAACTAGAGCGCGACGGGAACGGAGGTCTGAGGTTAGAACAACAGGGAAATGCTTATTCAGGAACAAAGTATCTTCGCAGAAGCAAGTGAACTTTCAGAATTCCTGAATATATTAGATGACTACTCTCTTGCTCTCCAGAGAGCCAAGTTAAATAGGATACATGAAAGGGGACGGAGAGTTTTGCTAGTCTTATCTTCTGCATCCCTAACTGAATCATCAAATCACCAAGTGGCTTGCCACAACTAGCGCTCTGCCCAGGGGACATCCCACACTAATTAATGCTCCATCTGGAAAGAAGTTAGGAAAAAAGAGCAAGGCAAGTTGGGGAGGAAAAATCCGAAATAACAACATTAAGACCATGCTCTTCTAATTCTTGTTGATGTTACACTTCCCCTGTGTCCGTAGTATTAAAGCACTACTTTACTAATCATAAAAAGGGGGGAATATTGAGCCTTTGAAGAGCTCAGCCTTCATGTTCAAATGGCTAGAAACACACACAAAAGGAATTTACAAATGCCAGAAGCATTACTTTGTCTTGACATCCACTGAGGTACCTGGATTTTACCTCTACCCACGTGTAGCTCTGTAGCATCTGGACAAACAACCTCGGCCTGCTGCAGCTCCCCTAAGAGGATACTGCTATGCACCCGCCTCTAAAAGGACAGCAAGACTTAGCGCATAAAAAGCCCAGATTCTTCTGTGGAAAGTGGGATGAAAAAGAACTGTTTCTACATTGATTTCCCAAATGCCCTTGTGGCTTGACACAGCACCCCAGGGGCAGCGCAATGCTCTTACGGCATGATCACTTAAAAACCACCAAAACAAAAAACCCAACACACGCAAAAACTCCCAGTTGAGTTCAGGAACTGGGATAGGGGCTACTCTTCCACACCTCCATCCTCCTTCATTACTAGTAAAACTTACCTTGCCAGCCACTCATCCCGGTTTATAAGCGGTTATCGACAGCGTTCTGTTCTTAAGCAAAAAGTTACGCTCACCTCCTTTCACCTACCTACACCCCACCCCTAACTCTTCTGCAACTCTAGCACGTGTCCATGCTCCCACAGGGTGTGGAGACTTTAAGGAACAAATTCATACCTAGCAAATTTATGTTGACTCAACACGAGCACGTTGCCTCTAATTTCTGCTACAATCTTGCTCTTATCCTCAGGGCGACCATGTTCTAGTACATGCTGGATAACATAGTTCCCATACTGATCCTGTTTGAGAGACAGCAGAAGTGAGTGACAAAACGTGGACAGGAACCATTAACATCAAACTAGTTCCCAATGTTCATTAAGACTTACAAACTTCAACTAAACACCAATTAAAGTTATCTACTGTACAAATCATGTAAATACTTTCAAATTCTACAAAAACGTACATTCTAGAGTTTTACCTGGAGGTAAAATACGACATCTTTGTACCAATGACAAAACTCAAAACAAGGTCCTTGAACATGAAATGCCAATACTCCGCTTATTTCAAGTTTCTTTGCTTTCTCCAGGTTCAAACATAGCAAATCGCATGTCCCGGAAGGCTGCGCCATGGCTTTAGCTATGTGAGACTGTCCTTAGGCACGTTCACACTCCGAATGTGTGTATATTCAGATTACAAGATACGCATTTTCCCCATTCACAATACCAGAGGCATGACCCGACGCCTCTCCTCCATGCCCAACCTCTTCCCACTTTCCATGGGCTAAATACACGTGCATTCGGGACAGGGTTCATTTGCTGTTACACCCATTGTGCCCCAACACCCGAATCCTACTAAAACAAGTTCTCAGGACTGCAAGGAAGAGCAAAGGCAGCCAGGAAGGGGGTGTGCATAAACCCAACACATTTTAAGAACCCCAATTACTCAGCACTTTCTCTTCTTAGAAGTACATCAGCTCTTTGCATCAACTCCCTTTAGATCTCACTTGCACAGTGACTTCTGGAGTGAAGCATCAGGACACGCACCCACTCTGTACTTAAGATCCTTTTCAAAAAGGAAAGTAACTTTTGATACCAGATTTGATACCTGCTGGATATTTGCACATAGCCAAAACACTTAGTGACGATGCATTCCTTGCCTGCCGTGTTCCTCCCCATTCCTCCTCGGGAGCGGAGTCCCTGCGTTCAGACGACCCCGGCAGCACTACAGCCGCCACCCCAAATAGGCTGCGGGAGCCTTCTTAATACAAAGCAGTAACCGAGAAACACCTCGCAGCACCTGCATTCCCCCCTCCCACACTGACCTGAACGAGCTGCTCGGTGTGTTGGTGAAGTTCCTCCAAGATGGGAAGGGTCTGCTCAGGAAGACAGTGCTCGAGGATCCTCTGGATCACACGACAGCCATATGGATGTGTAGACAACGCAAAAACCTGCGTTCAACAAAGACAGGCAAGCACAGGCAGCAACACATCTGTTAGTCTGTGTGAACCCTCAAAACCTTTCGGAATTAAATGAACACATGGCCTTTTTTTTCCCGGGCACGGTGGGTAATGCCAGCTTGCAGCACGGCAGCTCCAGACAGCATAAACTGAAACTGGAAACATCTGTTCCTCGCTGCCACAGGACTAACTGGGCGATCGCAGGCACATCACATCCCTACCTGTGCTTCAGCTTCCCCATTCATAAGCACGAAAACAAACAGTAAAGCCCCTTGATTAATAAAAAGAACACCTGGACAACCAAGCCTTATTAGGAACTGCCTTAAAACACTCTAAAAAAAGCACGCTGTTTGCCAGCTACGTATTTCAAGCTATGTAAGAAGTGGTATGTACCAGAAAGGTTAAAAATGCTCAGCAAAGGATTTTCCTCAACTATTTGGATTTGTTTAAAAGCCTTAACTGCGCTTAGGAGAAGTGACAACAAAGAACCTCCTTTCTCATTTCTAACGGATTACCAAATCTGTTGGTAAGAACATGACACATTTTATTATTGCTGCACAGTTTTCCATCTAAGGCACAAAGTCCTATTTGTTTGCTTAAAATTAACAAAAGTAGCAAATCCAAGCTCTGAAGTTAAACTGACAGCCTACAAATTATTAATAACTGTGGAGTAAACTATGCAGGAAAACAGGACTTGAAGTGCAATTACGTGAAAAATTAAGTGAAAAAGACTATTTTTCTGCAGTTATCAGAAACAGATTAAACCGAGGTGATCAGTTTAATCTTTCACGTGAAAGTTCAGATGAAACTGGGGCGGCTGGTCAAAGAAACATCAGTGCCATCAACCAAGTTCCCAGAGGTATTTCTGCCTCGCCTAACTCCCCAGTGGAAGGTCCAAAGCTAAACCAGCATATCTGCTGAGCCAGGTTCCAGCTAGGATCCTGCTTGTTTTGACACAGCCAAGCAAGTCCCCACTTTCAGGGCTGCTCCAGGAGCAGCTCAGCTAATAAAGCCTGGTTCCTGCTATGGTAACCCCAGGCTACCCTCACTGCCCTGGGGCAAACCTCTCAATGCTTCAAAGTCCCCCTTCAAAGCCAATTAAGTTGAAGCTGGCAACGCCCAAACCAGCACTTTTGTAATGGAAGACAAACTGACTACAGGGAGAATAAAGCTGGCTACATAATTAATATCCAGGACATCAATTCAGGAGAGGATACCAAGAAAAAAGGAGGATGATGAAGCACAAGGAACTGCCCTTTTCTAGATGAAGCTCCTGTCTGAGACCCTTGGGAAACAGCAGTCCTCTAAGCCACCCTCACAGACAGAGATCGTAACGGAAGTTTACAATACCCATCACAAAACTCTGCCACCACCTTTACTGTGAAAATGGATTAGTGAGAGACTTGCTTTCCCCTCCATCAGTCAAAAAAATATTTGACGTCCCAGGAAAACAGATTTTTGCAAGGATGCTTTGCTGTGACATACCTGCACAAAAACGGTAACAGAGACATGACCAAAGAGTTTCTAGGCTCCCTAACCTTGCTGCAGAAACCTTTCACCTGATGCTTGCTAAAATTTAAAATTCGTAACAGTTGAACAAGTTACAGCCACTCTTGTGCTATTCAAAGCAACGTATACGAATACAAACAAGGAGAGCCAGTATCTCGGTCAAGGACTTACCTGTCCCTTAAACGCATCAATGATAAACTGCAGGGACTGAGGCTGCACACACTCAATACACTTCTGCACCACATGATTACCGTTCTGGTCTTTCACGCACTTCAGGACATGGCCGTCCAACTCCCGTACCATCTCATTCTATTAGGAGGAGAGAAAGACAAACAGAAAGCACCACCAGGATCCACGGCTGATAAATGCAAAGCTTTCACTGCTAAATGTGGTCAAGAATATGAAAGGCACAAAGGATGCACCGATGTGTTTCAAACTGGAAGTTTTCCAGCGGCCAAGTGCTGAGACGAAGCTCGCTGCGCCACAGAAACCACCAGGAAAAACACTATTATGAAAGGAAGATGAAGCACTCCTTTCGTTAAACATGGGCGTCCTCTTCCAAGTTAAGTATCCCAATTTAAGAAATTTTACTGATCCACAACTTTACTGTGCATCCCCCATTTCTTCCATTCCCCACAAAGAGAAATCTAAAATGCCCAAAGTTGATAAACTTTTTGAGTATCAGCTTCGCATGTCACTAAAATTAGATATGACTAATATACCATGTGCAGGGTAAAAAGCTTCAGTCAGAAAACCGAGAATGACGGGTTTGGGGAATTTAGCAATACTACAAAACGGGCATTTTAGGAGCAGAGAGTACTCCCAAACACTATTCTGGAGGAAGACCGTTAGCACATCCTCAGACCAGCAGTGCTGGAGCTTGGGTACCACCCTGCCGACACACTGAGGCGACAGCTTAAGGCGGCCTCAACCTAAAGGGAATGAGCATTCCTAAAGCCTCTTCCAGGTTTTTTAATTTAATAACCTACACTGAGATTCTTGTATTACAGTTCCTAACACCTTTATTAGCTAGCTTGCCTAGTATATTTTTCATCTGAATTCATTGTACATAAAACCCTAGAGGAATTGCTTTATTAATGAGCTTTGAGTGGGACTCTGGCTATGATCCACATCTCTCCAACGCCAGGCCTGGCTTGACAGGAACTAGGAGCAGCTCATACATCTCGCCGCAGGAAAGCGGAATATTGACCCACATATCAAAGCAGTGATAGCAAATATTAAAGGCAAAACTCTGGTACTGCTTCTTTCAAGGGATTTAAAAATATCTTCTAATTCACCATCATTCTCAGTTTCCCCTACATACATAATCTGATTTCAGGGAATTAACAGAGAACCAACACCACTACCAGTTATGCGCAACAGGGAGGTGACAACGAGAACGGTGTCACATACTTCTCATGCACATGAAACGTAACAAACATGCCATAAACCAAACCAAAAGAACACCAGCCACAAGATGAACAGAAGGTCGCAGTTCAGGTCACCAAACGGCAAGGAACGTTAAACATCAAGAAGAAAGTTAAAATTGAAACTTACAATTACCTGCTGGTCTGGGGGAATAAACTCGAGGGCCTTCTGGATCACCCTGCAGCCGTACATCTGCAGAGCCAGGGACAGAACATGCCCACGGATACGTTCTGCCAGGGCTAACTTCTGTTCCAGGCTGCCAAACTGGGAAGATGAAAACCAATCACTACAAGCGCAAACCCCTCGCGTGGCCCAGCGGCACAGCAGCCCTCCCACGCTGTCATGCTGGAGCATTAAACAAGAAACACTGCGCCTACTGAAAAGAAAGGGAATACCAACCGCACCTCAACGGACGTGAAGAGGCACGGGCCAGAGGTCTGGTCTGCGTCTGTCGGACACGCCTGACACGTGTGAGAAACTCCAGAGTCAAAGGTGCTGGAGCCACCAGGGTGACACGGGCCAGGTCACCAACCCTCGACAGGTCTGATGTAAAATTACTGGACAGAAGAACCACCAAGGCTTGGCGGAGAAGGAACAGACCAGTTTCAAGGAGAGATGGGTGTCTGCCCAACCTCCTGGTGTGAAAACACAACACTCTCTTCCAGCAGATGCTGTTCACTGGAAGTTTCTCTTTTGTTCCTAAACACATGAGTACTGGCAGTCAGCACTGCCTCCTTGGAAAGTCTTGTTGGGCCTACGTCTCCTGGATATGTTGCTATTTATTCCTACACTTTTTGCATCTCAAAGTGTTACTTTTCAGATGAATCTTTACGAGTCCCACACCTCAGTCACCCCAACAGGAAGGATGCAACAGCCTGCGGGGAGGAGATGACATCGGTGCTGACAGGAGCAGCTGAGGCAGCTAGGATTGTTTAGTCTGGAGAAGAGGAGGCTGAGGGGAGACCTGCTTGCTCCCTACAGCTACCTGAAAGGAGGTTGTAGCGAGGTGGGGGTCGGTCTCTTCTCTGTAGTAACAAGTGATAGAACGAGAGGAAATGGCCTCAAGCTGCGCCAGGGGAGGTTTAGGTTAGATATTAGGAAAAACTTCTTCACCGAAAGGGTGGTCAGGCATTGGAACAGGCTAACCAGGGAAGGGGTTGAGTCTCCGTCCCTGAAGGTGTTTAAAGAACGGAGAGATGCGGTGCTTGAGGGCATGGGATAGATGGACTTGGCAGTGATGGGTTAACGGTTGGACTCGATGACCTTAAGGGTCTTTTCCAACCTTAACAATTCTATGATTCTATGATTCTATATCCACCGTTTTAGCCCAATGGCAGGGTTTCTACAAGCTCGTCAATACCTCAGGACAGCAGGCATCCGAGCAAGACGTGCAGGGGAATACAGACTTACTTCAAAGAACTTCTGGATGACGTAATTTCCAAAGACATCGACCATCAACTGGTAAGCTGCCTGGAGGATCTCATTGAACACAAGCTGCCGTTCTGCTGGGGTGGCACGCTCCAGTTTCAGCTGAATAAACCTGGAAAATAGGGCTGGTGTGACACCGCTGGCACATAGGCCCTCAACACGTTTGTTAATATAAATCCTTCAAAAGCCTCATACACTAAACTCCTGCAAAACAAAGCTTTAAAACACAGTTGCCTTATCCAGCAATGTGAAACCTCAGGGTGGTCGCAGCCACGAGGTCCGTGGGCACACGTCACTGTCGGTATCCCCAAATCTCCTCATTACAAGCAAAGCAGATCTCAATGAAGTATTACAGCACGGTCTTGCATCCAGACCGCTCTATAAAATGAGTTAAGCTATGCCAGCGGGACTAACGAATTAGAAAGCAAGCAAGCTCCTCTTTAGAGGAGGAACTCCTGCTATCAGCATTTGTATCCAATCTTGAAAAAGCAGGCTCAGAGCAGGATACTACTTGGCTTTTCACACCTCCTTTTCCCTGTTCGGCCTCTTTGCCTCGGGCGGTGATGCAAACTGCAAAGGATGCTAACTCCCAGAGCAGCTGTCCCAACGGTTCCCACTGCACAAGGGTTTTAATCCCACCTGGATCCATGCTGATCTTGGGAGAACTCCATGATGTGCCCAGCAATCTCCCTCAGCTGTAAATTAGGGTACCGGTTATTGCGAAAGTCTTCAAGCAGCCTGCTTCGGCCAGAGGGCATAACATCCGACATCCCATAGCGCAAGAAAAAAAAGGGGCTGAAGAGGCTGGAGGCACTGCTTGCACTGCGGTACTTGGCTTCAGCTCCGGGAGCAGCAGAGATGTAACGGCCGCTGCCGTTCGTGAGCCCTCCTGCAAGTCACAACAACAAGGGTGTTCCACAAGATGGAATGAAGCGGCCAAGGGATTAATTGGCAACCTGCGCGTGCCATTTTACTGCTAATTACTCCTCTTCCACCGAGATGGGCCTCTGACGTGATGCAACCAGGAAATATTCTCAACTAAGCTAAGTGAGCTGCCCCCAAAATAATTCAGAGGGGGACGTGTTCAAGCACCGTTCCTTAGCATGGCACCGTTATATTAAGTTAGGAACAGCTACAGATTTCAGCAAAGAACAGACTGGAACAACTTCTGTTCCTCGCTCTGACAAACTAAACAACCGTCAATCCTCCCACCTGCAACTTTTCACTAACTTGCCATTTCTAATTACCTTATCCTCCCTCCTCAGGTTTTTTCCCACCTATCCTGCTGCTGTGTGAAGGACTGATTTAAAAGAATCGTACTGGGGGTGGGGGATAGAATTAAGATGAAATTCGGTAAGAAAAAGGCAGCAAGAAGCAAGTATAAACATTTTGGATATAAAAACCAAAATGACTACTAAATACAGGTAAATAATAAAATTAAAACCAATAAATTCTTTTAAAACTAGGGCATTTATGAAAGCACAGGAAAAGATTTCCCCCACAGCCGCTGAGTTACCCAGTAACAGGTATACGGGGAATATGGAATGATCCATCACGTAGTTAGCAACCTGCAAGCATCGATAGGAACAAACTTAAACCTCTGAACGCTCTTTTCTTGCCTGTAATTTTTCGATTTTTGCGTCAGAGCCATGGCAGGGGCCTCTCCCCGCAGCTGCGGGGCTCGGGATCCCTCTGCTGGTCAAAGACCGCAAGATGCCCTCAGCGAGTTTGGTTTTTCCTGGGTGGGACAAAGTCCTCCCAAGAAAAAACGTTCTTATCAGGTGGAAACCTGCCACCTGAAAGGCCAACATGAGGTGGAGAGGGCAAACTACCTGGGAAAAGGAAAAAAAAAATAATAAAAAAAAAAAGAAGCTACAAGAAATCTTTGCAAAGGAAGGAAGATCTTCAAGGCGAGCATCGGTAGGGCTGCCTGCAAAGAGAACAGGCCGTCTCCTGGCAGCTGCGCACATGACAGCGTCTGAAATAAAAATATTAAGTAAAATTAAAAAAAAAAAAAAAAAAGAGCTGAGTGAACTGCACTCCACTGCCACAAATGCCTGAAGGAAGCTCCCGTGCGGGAAACACTATATGAAAATTAAATATCAGATAACGGCCTAATTAAATTCCCCTGTCTCTGAGCTGGGCAAACGTGTTCTGACTTCTCCAGAGCTGGAGCCAAACCTCGAGGAGGAGACTTGAGAGCTTCTTGTTCACCTCTCCTTCTTAGGCTGCCTTGCCAGTGGTGGGGCCATCATCAGCTCTAGCTACCCAACTTCTTAACAGAGCAAGAACTCCAAAAAGTGACCAAGTCAAATTCCTTACTGCTGGAAGAACCAGGATTCTCAAAGGAACAGTACATCACCTCTCAGCTAAAGGAAACCCAACAGCGACAAGCCGAGCAATGGCGTACTGACGTTTTCCATGGCATTCAAGAGCTCGGAATTTCTATTTGCCTTTTGAAAGCCTGGAGTGAGGAAGAGTCATGGCACTCAAGTGATCTTTTTGGAGATTCAAAATAAATGACAAATTATCCATTTTCTACCCGTCTCTCTTTCTTCTGATGGAGATGCTGACTGCAGGTCCCCCCACGATGTTCAACATCATACTGGGAGTTAAGAGACCATATGGATAAGAGGTTTCCTAAACCAAGAAATTTCTTCTGAAACCCATCAACCACCAAAGGCCAGAAACCTTGGAGGACCTCAAGCTGCTTTACATCGATGTGTGGCTGGGAATACAGCGACTTTGCCTGATCCCAGACTTGAGTGGGAACTTACCAACACCTACATGAAAGAGCTCCTTGTTCAGGAGCAGTACACAGGGGCTGGAAGCTCCCGAAGCTCCTGGGGACACTAGGGTAGAATCAAGGGACAAAAACCCCCAAAGAAGGGACAGGACTCCCACAAGACACTGGCACTGAGAGTTTCTAAACCAAACTTCTAAAGCAGGTCTGCATACCGTGTCGAGACATCCTGTCCTGCTAACGCCATGCTGCCTGGGCAAAGCACTCCGCGTCCACGTACAACAGCAAACCAGTGCTGTACACGGTACGTGGAGGTTGTACGGAAGGGACAGCTGTGGTGTGGTTCTGTCTCTGAACTTATCAACCACATTTTGGGCTTTAAACTAAAGTTGCCAGTGGAGACGAACCTCAATCCACTCCACTCCTACCAGTTTGATGCCAGCAACAGCACTAGATGCCCAGAGCCTGGAGAGGGATCACAAGTCGGCAGGAGAGCACCTGGAGAGCAGCACAAAGGAATCCCAGACGCGCCAGCCAGCCTCGTCGGGGCCCAACTTAAACACGTAGCATGGGGAGGAAACAACCCCGCCTGCAGGGTTGTGGCCTCGTTGGCATTGCAGAGCCGTGGTGGGATGGCTCCTGGGACTGGAGCGTCGGGATGGAAGGGTACAGGCTCTGGAGGAAGCACAAGCAGGGGAGACAAGGAGGGGGTGCCACCCTCCATGTCAGGGACGGGCTGGAGGGCACAGAGCTCCACCTGGGGATGGATGAGGAACCAACCGAGAGCGTATGGGTCAGGATTACAGGGGGGGCAGGGACAGGAGACATTATAGAGGGGCTCTGCT
>KL262785.1:0-10467 GCA_000699545.1 Podiceps cristatus
ACCGCCCGTGGCAGCGTGTACCACCCGCAGTGCCGCGCAGCCCATGCACTGCCTGCAGCATCCTGTGCCGCCTCCTTTGCCTGCCGCTGGCAACACCCTGTAGCACGGCTTTTCCTCCGTGCTTGCAGCCAGTGCAGGGGGTCAGCTTGATCGTGGCCAGCTTGGGCGTCTCTGCCATCACCCTGACCACCGGGACAGCACGGGCCGGATGCTGCGTCACAGCAGGGAGCTGCTGCTGCACTGTGCCCGGTCCTGCTCCCTTTCCACCCGAGTATGTCAATAACCAGGAAAACATCACAGCTTTGCTTAACATCTGACGTCTCAGACCTTCGGCAAGGTTGCGTATCCTGAAGATTAGCAGTAAAGCTGCCTTGCAGGAGAGAAAACCTTCAGCAGCACCAGCCTGGCCGGGGCACGAGCTGTGAGTCCTGGGAGAACTGGGCAAATCCTGTGTGCCTGGCAGCACCTGCTGCATGGGGTGTGCCTGTCGACGCCAGCCCCGATGCCAGGGGAAGGGGCTGCCAAACAAACCCCGGCAGAAGAGCGAGGCCTGGAAGATCCCTGGATCAATGGCACAGTGCTGTGAGCAGTCGGTGCTTGCCCAGGCTTGAGAGGGGGAAGTGCGCAAGTGCAGACTCACCGACGTTGCAGTGCTGTCGGAACCTGATGGCACATTTGAAAAGCTGATTTTTTGCTTAAAAATGGCTGAAACAGAAGTAGGATTTTCACTAAGGCACTTTATGTCCATTGTGGTGTGCTGTACCTCATGAAAAGGGACCTCCAGAGAAGAATGCAGCCGTGCGCTGAGGGAAACCCCAGTCCATGTCCCGCAGGGGCGATTTGGCACAAGCACAGGTTAAAAAGAAAGAACTTTCACTGCATCTTGATTTGCAAGTGGTTCTGTTGCACATTAGAAGCGACAGACTTTGCCTTTCTCCTGACATGTTGGCATCTGTTAGAAAACATTTGATATCAGTCTTCCCCTGCCATAATCCATGATGGAATAAGTGTTGCGAAGTGTCTGGGCTTAGCTTGGAGCCATCGTGATAATTAAGCAGCTGCTTTTAACGCTGGTGCCTAAAAGAATCTGCAGTTCCCGGGGAGGCCTTGGGGTGGACTCTGGGGACCCGACCTGGCTTTGCTGGAGGAGTGGAGAAGGATGTCCCAGCAGCCCAGTTAATGTTCTGGAGATCCCCTGCATGCCTGGGTTGGTGCGGGCAGCATGGGCAGTGCGGCGCTGGGACCACACCGGGCATCGTGCCAGGCTCAGCATTACCAAATAGCCTCACACCTGAGCTTGTTTGGGCTACTCGGAGAAGAAAAAAATGCTGTTCCCCCCCACCTTCCCCCTTCCTTCAGGCCTGCCCTGAAGCTCCAAACCCAGGCTCGTTTGGGGCACTTATGGGAATCTGTGGGCAGATTTGGGTTTTTATTCCCTCATCCCGCTTGCAGCGGGATGCTGCAGCACTGTGTGTCTGAGCAATGACAAGCAGGCACTTCGGCCCCGGCCAGCCCGTCTCGCCCCAGGCTGGCAGGCGCTTGGATGCGGCTGTACCGGGGAATCGTGACGGCGATGAGCCGCTTTGTTCTCGCGAGCTAGCAGTCACGCGTGAGCTGCGATGCTTCTCCCGCGGGTCGAATCATTGCTTGCACTGCCCAGGGGCTGTAACGCTGCAGCCCACAGGTCTTGCCTGGGCTGTTCTCAGCATCTCCTTGGCCTTGGCCATGGTGCAGGGGCTGGGTCCTGCTGCCATGAAGCTCTGCAGGGCCCCCAGGCAGACACATCCCCGCTCCACGGCAGCGCAGCATCCCACCGTGGCACTTCTGGTTGTGCTCCCAGCTCTGGTTGTGGTTCTTTGGCTGCAGACTGGGGGAAATGGGGATGCCAACGGGGAAAATGGTCCATAAGGTCAGTATTAGGCTCCTTCCTTTCTCCTGGCACTAATTACCAGGCTGGATGCTTCCGAGATGCTGAGGGACAGACTGCCCTGGTGCTGGCGAGTGTCAGCTGAGCAAAATGGGAGCAGAAGGCTCCTCTTTGCCACGGGTCCCTGGTTGTCTTTTAAGACCAGCTCCCTTGTTACGCTCTTTAATTGCAGCATCCTACAGCTTCTGTGAGCATAAAATCCAATGGCTACATGCACAACTGAGTAAGGTTGTCTGATCTGAGTCATATTTTAAAATCCACAGAGCCCAAACATGATGCACTCAATAGCAGGCAGATTTACGCATGAAGTGTCATGCTGCACCCCACTGCCAGTTTCAGGGGGAGTTAAGTGCTGTTATACGGTACAAAGAGTGATTCAAGGCACGTCTGAAGTCTCTCCTGGTTATTTAGGGGATCTGTGTGTGTTTGGGGTCTTGCCTTGATCTGCTCTGAGCCATTGAGAGAGGCAGTGCAAGACTCCCCCTTTGTGGGAACTGGCTTTGCTGAGAACGGAGGGACCTGGGGATGCTAATTTGCCTCTCCCAGAACATTAATTGAATTGCAGATATAAACTGATATTGGAGTATTCTGGAAATAAGATATAAAAAGATTTCCTGGCATGGTGCTGCAGATTTTTCTTTATTAACATTTTGTAGAGAACAAAAGATGGTTTACAAATACCTGCTCTTAGTTTCACTGCTATTACAGTGTCACCAAGTGCGCAATAGGCATGAGATCTGCAGGATGCGAAACACGGACCCTCGGAGCCTGTGGTGGCCTACAGGAGAAAAGAGGATGCGATTGCCAATGCCTTGAGGTCCTGATAGTTCTTCCCAAAAATTAGGGAAAATAAACCAGATGAGTAGAGGGTGAGCAGTGCCCTGACGTGAAAGGAAGCAAAAGCCCCACTGTTCCCTGGCAGAATCAGGGAAGGGCAGGTTCCTTCTTGACCCAAATCTTGTGATGGAGAAGACACTGTAGTAGTAGCCATGTAATGGTTGAAAACTACAAAATTCCTCTTTTTAAAGAGCTCTCCCTCCCCATTAGGGAGCATCTCTTATTTAGGGGGCAAAGCTCATGGCCGCTCCGGCATGGTCGAGCGCGGCTGGTGGGGATTTCCCACTGATGGGCCTGCAGAGTGTGTGCGTCTGCACGGCAAGGGCAGCCCCAGGAGGGGCTCGGAGGAGATCGGACGTTTTCTGAGAGACTACGCCCGTGAGTGGCCACAGCAATTTAAGCATGGGAAGAGATAGAAGAGTGTGTCAGAGCACCGCGGAGGTAAAAACCTGAGGGAATTTTAGCAAGGGAGAAGGAACAAGCCCATAAAAAGATCCTAGAAAAAGTGATCTGCAGATGTGTAAGTTCATATCAGGATACTGATGGTATACGGGAAAAATGTCTAAAGAGGAAGAGCCAAAGTACAGCAGTGCATGGAACAACTCCAGTGGGACTTATGAGTCTGAAAGATGAAAGAAACACATGATACTCAGGAGAGGGAGAGAGAAAGCAGATAGGAGACAAAAGCCTCACAGGTACCGTGGTTCTCCATCTGCTTTTATAGGTACGAGACACGCTGGTGGTGCTGAGCAGCCTGGAAGCACAGCTGCTCAGAGTTATGTTTCCTTTGCAACAGTGCTTTTTGTTAAATAAGAAAAAAAAAAAGCCCAGAGAAGCTTAGTTTTTACATTTCCATTTTGACAAAATTGGAAATGAAGAAAAGAGAGTTTTGAGGTCTTGCTTTCATCCTTTCCAGTGTACAATGTTTCAGTAGCAAGGCACAGGATGGAGAAAAGGGGGGAGAAAACACTTGGAAGAGAAATGAAACATAGGGTAGGAAAAAACTTTATTTTTGAAAGTGATGGAATTAGTGATATCAAGGTTTTAAAAATAATTGCTGTTTTTCCTTCCAGCTAAAGCAATCTTCAAAGGCCTGGACTTGACTCTCAGTCCCGGAGAAGGAAATAAGTAGGTGAAGCTGTGAAAAACAGACTGTAAATACTGAAGGGGCTGCAAGAGACGGGGGTGCAGCAAGGAAGCGGGCGCTGCTCCTGCACGCCCGTATGGTCAGCTGTGGCCCAGCTTGCACCCAGCTCTCCGGGGACTCGTGAGATGGCCCAAGGCAGTGCTTGATGTTCAAAGGCGTTGCATCCCCATCCAGACCCAATGCAGTGGCGTTGTGCAGTGCTGCCGTTGGAGCTGTATTGCCTTCTGCAACGTGAAACGAGGCAGGTCAGGAAAGGAGAGGGTCTTGCTGGAGTCTGGCTTTGATCTGAGGATGGTAAAATCTCAGTAAACCTGCCCAAAACCTGGCAGTTGAAATAGCTTTTAGCAAGTCTAGGTCTAGCAAGCGTGGAGTGAAAGCTGCCGTGCGACGAGAGGCGTCTTGCTTTCTGCCCTCGCCCCCAAGCATGTTGGCATGGGCTGCGGCTGCCCGACCGAGTCCCTGGGGGAAGCCGTCCTCGGAGGAAAAGGAGTTAAACCCAATTCACCTCCAACATTAATTCACCCCCAGCCCCGATGTCCCCTGTGTTTGAAACAGCTGAGCCCTTGCTGACCTGTCCACACGCTTGGTCGTAGCGTGTGGGTGACCCGTGTCAGGCTGCACGGTGGAGGGAGCCCCAGCGTGGGGTCTCCTGGTGGGTCTCCTCGTGGTGGCAGCCAGGGATGTGGCCCTGTGATGGGTGATGCTGGCCAGCTGAGCCCCGTGCAGATGGGGTCCTGTGGTGCCTGGGCAGTGGTGGGACCAGCTGGGGCTGTGTGTGGAGACCCAGAAATCCGGAGAGGCTTTAGGGTGCCACAGGCATCCACGAGCCTCCCTTGGGATACCAGATAGCTCTGCTTGTGCTGCTGCATTGGGGTCGGGGGAGATTTATGTTCCTTGGCTCCTCTGTGCCAGATTATAATGTAAAGGCTTAGACAGCTCCTTCTTGGGCCTACCTGGTACCAAGGGCAGTGGAGAAATGATCCTTCTGCAAAACCAGAGAGGTCTTTTCTTCTTGGAGATGGATTGAGATGAAGCACTGTTGGAGTTGGGGGCATTTTTTCAGCCTAAGCAGAGACAAAAGTAATTTTGAAGCTCTAGTAAAAGCAGCAAAGCTCTTGTGACCGTCACTGCCATCCCCACCTCCAGCTCCTCCATCTGAGAGGATGCTCTAACACACCCAGCTGGGACTAACCCCGGCCAAGGTGCTAAAACACGGTCCAATACTGACTCAGCATGGCTAGGAGCTTTAAAACTTAACCACAGTGGATTAGTTTCTTTCCTGATTCTAAAAGTTTCACTACCCGAGTTCCTGCTGCGCTGCAGAGCTGGTGGCACCGGCGCTTCACCAGGAGGGAGCAGGACGAAGGTGTGGGTGCTACTGTGAGGGACCCCAGCTGCCGTGTTTCTTGGTGCCTTGCCCGGGTTTGGGCTGTTCTTTGCTTTCGGGGCCAGCCACATTCGTTAGGCAACGGAAAGGCTCCCTCGCTGCTCTGAATCACTGCTGGAGCACGTTAGCGTGAGGCTCCAGCTCCCTAGCATTAATTAGAGCCATCCGGTTTGCGTGAGCTCATGAGGGTAGTGACGTCAGCCGCAGATTTCTCGAGTCCCTCTGAAACCTTGAGCTGCTTTCGCACCGCAGGTGCCTGGGCAGACCCCATGCCGTGTCACCTGCCCTGTGCGTGGTCGAAGCTCCCCTGGGCTCAGCACGGTGTGTTGAGGTGCACAGGGTCCTTCACTTGAAGCTGGTGCCTGTGGCAGCATTTCAAAAGACTTAATCTTGGGGGAAAATAAAAAAAGAAAATTGCTGTTTTCCTCTATTTGCCATGGTGCACCCTAGCCTTTTCATGTGCCAGCTGACTTTTCTTAAAACTGCTTTTTCCTTTAGCTTCATTTCAGCCTCTTCAGCTCCTTGTTGCCTTCACTCCTTCCTTGGCAGACACAGCGACCCACGCAGCGATCGCCCCTCCTGCTGGGGCTGCTGCCAGCGAGGGAAGGGCTCCCCGTGTGCCTGGGGACCGCAGCGCTCTGGAGGTGGGAAGGTGCTGCCTTGGGCAGATTTCGTACCCCAAGGACCTGGCTCCTGGCTGAAACGGCTCCCAGCTGCCTCCTCGCCTTTCTTCCAAAGACCCTTGGTTACACACATAATCAGGTGCAGCAGCCTGGAAAAAGATCTGGGCTGGCCATGAGAGGTGAGTTAAACTGAGACTGATTTTTGAATAGCCTGGGACCTGCCCATATCAAAAACCCGCCATGGGAAAAGGAGATGCTTTGGAAGGCTTGTTCTGAGATGGGGATAGGGATGCATTTTAGGAAATAAAATAATTCATTTGAGTCTTTGGTGCTGGACAGTTTTCAATGCCCAAGAAGGGGAAACTGAGGCAGCATGGGGATTTGGGGAGCACCCTGCTACACTTCTCATCAGTCGCACCAAGTGACCAGGCTCTTCGGATCCACTCCAGTGGATCACAGTCCTGTCATTTCTTCTTGATTTACACATTTTATTGCAGAAAGGCTGTTTGGGAACATCCAGAACAGACACCCCTGATGCTCCTGTGTGTAAAATCCAATTGCAAAGCTTCAGTTGCTACACTTTGACTCAAGAAAGGCTGAGAGTTGACTGTTGTAGCCCTATAATAGACAGGGATGTGGTGTGGATGGTGTCATTTTTAATATGGGTGGTTCATTTTTTATAATTCCCCATTGTGAAGTCAGAGAAGGGGTCCAGGACTGGACTGTGCTCCTGCAGCTCTCCCCATGTCTGAGTGCCTCCAAGGAGACGAGCAGGCTGGCAGCAGGAGGGGGAGGGCACAGATGCCCCCGGGAGGATTCAGTCCTGTGGCCACCGGGTCCCCTCGCACCCACAGGGCTGCAGCTCCGCGGTGCCGTGCGCTCACAGCGCAGCAGGTCCCGGTGCCTGGGCGGAGGGGCTGAGCCCAAGCTAAGCTCACTCTGCCCCGTTAGGGTCTACCAAGGATGGGAGCAGCAACCTGCTGGAGGGGGTAAAAGCTGCAGGTTGCTGCAGAAGAGAAATACAGCCCATAATCATGGTGAGTATCCACCTAGTGCGCCTTTACGGGAGGCAATAAATCCTGCCAGCCCTTTTTCCAGGCAGCTCCTGCTTGGAGCAAAGGGAGAGGTGAGCTCCCGCCGGCTGTTCGTCTGTCGGAGCCCCCGCTCCCTGTGGCAGCACACTTACAAGGTGAAATATCTCCAAATTACACACACTTGATCATGGCATGAATTATTAGCAACTGTTGTTGGAAAGTGTGGTTCATGTGAGAGGACAGAATGGTCTTTCTTCTCCCCAGTACAGGCATTTTTACAGGCAGCTGAAACCACAAGAAACGCAGGCAGGAATTCAGGCTGTTGGAGGTAGAAAGAGACACAGTTTCCAAGAGCTGATTAAAAAAAAAAAAATAGCTTGCAATGTGTGTTCTTTTGAAATCAAGCAAAGGAAGGGCTAACTGCCATGCCAGCTTTGTCCCTTACTGCGTGCCACACAGCACAGCCTCTCCCATGCCTCTGTGGCAGATTGTATTTGGTCATCTGGCCACAGGGTCTGAGGAAGCTTCACCTCCCAGTGCCCAGACCAAGCGGCATCGTGTCTTGAGCAGAGGCGACAGGGCTGGGAGAAGGCTGACATCCCTGACATGCAGTGGGAATTCAGATGAGTGGGGCCCAGCTCTCCCCAACTCTCTCTCCGGCCTCGTGCCCTGGGATGCTCCGCTCCCTGGACAGAGGTTTTGTGACTAGGCTGGGGATGCAAACCACCCAGGGCAGCTGGGGCTTATGGCAATGGGGACAGCTCAAGCCAGAAGTTGGCAGCTCTGGCTCTACAAGCCTCCCTTGGAGTCACTGAAGGACTCCTCCTCCGAAGAAGAGCAGCAGAACTGGAGCTGGTTTGAACCCAGGTTAGGAAGCAACCTGCTGGGCAGGGGTTGGGTGCCTGCGAGCGGCTCGTGCTGGGAGGAGGTCAGCAAGGACAGCAGCAGTGTCGGACCGGCCGGCTCAGGCTCCAGCTTCGTCTGCAAGGATTGCTCAGGGGGGTCGCCGCACCCTGCTAGCTCCGAGCCAGCGAGCACCTCCGCTCCCAAAGGAGCACACTCTGACTTCAGCATAATTGTGTGTGGAAAGTCTGCAGGGTCCGGGCTAGAACTGTTACCATCCTCATGCTTATTAGTAAACCATCAGTAGTTTAAGAAACTGCTGCAGCTAACGCCAGAGACCACTTACATCCATTTTTTCAGATGTTCGTAATTGTCTGAAACATCCAGCTGAGATTCCCACATGCTGTCTGTGCCAGAGGATGAGCTGTTTTGGAAAAAAACAAAGGAAAATTGCCATGATACTTTTGAGGATATGAGGAGATAGATATTATTTCCCTATTGTTTATAAACAACTTCTTATGCCTTCAAAAAGTTCAGCTCTACAGCTGGAAGAGCCCACGGGGAGATGCAGGAGTTCAGCAGCGACATGGTCCCCACCGAGGCTGCGCTGACGGGGAGCTTGGTGCTCCGGCACCAAGTCCTGATACTTGAGTTCATGGTTTGGATGGGTCACCGAGCTTCGGAATGGGAATTTGTGGGGAGCTGTGGCCTTGAGCAACAGGGCCAGGCAGTGACGGGTGACCTGTGCCCAGGGAGGGTGTGGGAAGGTGTGGGCAGTGCCGCCGGCGGAGCAGCTCTGCGGAGACGATGCTGAGCTGTGTGCTTGAGGAGATGAGCCTCGGGAGATGGTGTATGGCCATGAGCCCACGAGATTCACCAGCCAATATGGTGCAGAGCTGCAGTGTCCTTGCTGGAGATGTGGTTCATCTTTGCAATTGCAGCCTGGAGAACTGTGATTTCCTGATGGGCAAGGGAGCTTCCTCCCTAGGTTGATTTCCTGAATTATGAGAGTGGCTCAGACAGCATTTGGGGTTCTCCAGCCCCTGCCAAGCTTGCTGAAACTCCTGGCAGCGACCTGTGGGATGCTCTGCCTGCCTCCCAGTTCCACCCCAATGGCACTGGGAGCTGGAGCTCCTCTGCTGCCCAGAGCTTGCCAGGCTGGCAGATGGGCACCCATGGCTTCCAGGCTTACTGAGTCCTCAGCAGCTTGCCACACGGGTTGCTGCAGAGTGGGGATTGCCAAACCGCTCCACAGCTCGCCAGATGGACCACCAGGCTGGCAGGAATCGTCTGCGCCTCGCTGCCCGCTTGGCAGGCTGTCGGCATCCCCGGGCTGGCCCACTCCCCAGGGTGCCTTGGCCCAATGCTGCGGCAACCTGGAAGGATGCTCAGCAGCTGGGACCATCAGGACTTCCAGGGGCCTGCCTGGCCAGCCTCCGCAGAGCGGGACAGCAGTGAGTCTGGGAAGTGCCAGAAACTAAATCCCGTCTGGCACGGCAGCACTTTGGGAGTTTTCCTTTGCTGCTGCATCTAGCAGGGTGCCACCGAAGCAGAGCCGCTGTTGTCCCCCCTCGTCGGCACCCCTTGTCCGCTGCCCGAGCCCTCTGGGCTGGGACACAGCTCAGATCCCCCTGTGAGCTGCTGGGGAGGGGTCTGGGCTCTGCACCGACCTGCTGCTCTGCATTAGGGAGCCGCACGCCACGGCCTGGGATGCCGGCTCCTCCAGAGCTCAGGGTGCGGGACTGAGGGGACGTCCTGTCTCCGTCCTCCCCCTCTGATCTCCTCTGCCCTTCAATCACCTGGGCTCCCACGACGCAGCCAAAATGGGCTCAGGTTTGCTGCAGGAGATTAATGGGTCTCTTTTCAGACACACCCTCGCCCCTGAATGCACAGGGGCCAAAAGTCTGCCAGGGAATTACATCCAGGAACATAAGCAAGTTATTGAAAAGCCTTGCTGGCAGAAACATCGGGATCTAATTTCAGCGTGTGAGTGAAAATATTATTCCCCAGTGTGAGGGGAGAAATGATGAAAGAACAAGAGGCTTTTTGAGACAAGTCAGGAACACCAAGTTAGACCAGGACAAAAGTTGAGACGCGATTTCCCAAACCCCAAACTTCCTTGGTTGTGATTAAAGCATTGCCAGGAGCTTCTCTCTTGTCCAGGGTGTGATTTCTGGTCCTGGGGGACTGAAGAGGAGGTTAGTCAAGGTTGGAGCAGGGGCCAGTGGATAGTTGGGAGTTTGCAGGGGCTGGGGGATGCCACAGGTGGGAGAGGCTGGGGCTGTGCATCATCTCGTGCAGTCACTGCGGGTACGGCCTCGGCTGCTGTTGGTTCAGGAGGGAGAACTGTGCTGGGGCACTGCGCTGCAGGGCAGGAGAAGGCTGTACCGTGCCACAGGTCTGGGGTGCGGTCAGTGCAGCCAAAGCAGGTGTGGAAAGCAGAGAGGTGGGATCTAGGGGGTCCATCAGACCCTTGGGGATGAGACTTGAAACAGCCCCCACGGATCTCGGGGCTCAATTGCCCTGCTGCGGGGTGGCCCATGTCTGCTTCAGTGCCAGCCCCAGGCGGGGGGCACAGCCCTGCCCTTGCCTGCTGCAGGGAGAACTGGGGCTGCAGCTGCCGGTCCCTGCAGAAGGGCTGGGCCGCAGGAGGAGGGGTCGGGGGGGGG
>JMFS01032685.1:0-25675 GCA_000699545.1 Podiceps cristatus
GAGAGCGGCTCAGCAATCACCTCCGCCAGCTTCCTCAGCACACGTGGATGTAAAAAAGTTGATGATTTTTTGCTCAAGTCAAATGCAAGTTGCTCATATGCTGCACAGAGCTGGGTTCTCAGTGCTCCATTAGGTCTCTATTATGGAGTACTGTCCTTGATGAATTAATCAGAGCACTATAAAACCACTCTAGTGCTCCTTGGTTATTAAATAAGGCATGTACTCTACTGAAATGAATTCACAGATGAACAGACCAAAGTCAATAAAAATGTTTTCGTCAAACTGCTGCTTGTGTCACCCCAATCAATAAGCAAATAACCCGTCTCTACAAACAACATGAAGAATATATCTTGAAAACATGGACTTAAAACTAATCATGTGAAAACTATTCAATAGCCCCACACAAGGATTATGTCATAAATAATCTCAAGATTAGAAAGCTTTCACAGTTAATGATACAAAGATCATAGACTTTGCAGAGTTTTGGCAACTTCAGATTTGCACACTGCCTGTGCCTTTTTCTTCATTTTTATGCATGTTTCAGAATGGAGAGTATCATCCACATTTAAATAATAAATTAAAGAAAAGAAAAATACCAGTTCAGCCATAATATAATAAATATGTTTTTAGCTGTTTTACAATGCAGAGATCATGCCTTTGATCCCACACAAAAGAGCAGCACTTTCTAATGCAATGGGTATCTAATGCATGTTCAACAGCACCATATAACAAATGCTAGATTCAAACCTAATCATTTTTGTCTTCCATTATCATCATGAGTGATGCAAAGTCTGTAATTCATTTGCTTAAACAGTGTGAATTTAAGATTCTAAATTTCTCATTTTAAGTCTTAAATGATTGTATATCCATCACAACAGCCACCTTTCTTTTGCAGGAAAAGCGATATATCCTAAAATGAACTATGTCGTATCAGGAGGGGCACTTCTGCCAAATCACTTTCCTTGGGGTTCTTCTAATTTTGCAATTCCTTTTCTTACTCACCCTCAAATAACCCCAAATTCCTAAGTCACCGGTGTAGTGGTGCAGCCAGAAAACTACTGAATGAAGAGTTTGTGATCCATGTGCTTGCTTCCTTCTCACTTATATAGATTTCACTTCCAATAGCCTATGAGGATTTACCAACCAGCTATGGCAGAGTATCCATGATTACTCAAGAGCCTCTGTACCGTGGATACTGTGCAAATGCTGTATACAACAATTAATCCCTGTAGAAGTAATCAGTGCATAGTTAAGCGAAGTGCGTGTATTCAATACACACTCGATCATAATTATACTTAATAGTGCATTGTCTGGTCCACTTGACATATTGTATGTTCTTGTTTGGCAGCTATAACTTTATTAAGATAAGAGTACAGGAGCATAGTGTCCAATGGCTTCTCTAAATTCACATTCCAGATTTCACTGCTATCAGTAACTCATGAATCTGTGTTGTGAGCAAGACCGCACAAGAGTACAGGAGGACTTTGAGCTGGGGATGGGAACTCTGTGCCCATGATCCACGTGGAACAGTTCATCCAATTCTGCAACAGGGATTCCCAGTATCAGAAGGGACATACGATTGCCATCACCTTTTCTATAGTTCATATAAATTACTCAATAAATTAGTTAACCAGCTTTGAGTGATAGTGACTTTCTTACTAAGATTCTAAAGAACTGGCACCTGCTCAGTACAAAATAAGCAGAAATAGGTGTTAAGAAAACAGCAGTTGAATGAAAACAGGTATGAGTATTGAAAAGTCATGATCAGAGCTGAAAGCAACCTGGTTTTTTGTTTTGTCACATAGTGTTTAATTCAAAGAACACATAAACAATAGGAAGTTATCTTTTTTATTTGAGTACCTGGATGGGCAATGGGGTTCTTTTTTGGATAATACTCTAGACTAATGTCTATTTAATCACTGTTGTTTTATAATTGTAGATCTTCAAGTAGAAACCAAATATTGATTTCTTATACATAATGAGCCTGATGCTGAACTAGTAGGAGGCCCCAGTCAGAAATTTCTGCACTGACTGAACTAGCCTCTCCAAAGTTTTGTAATTTAAAAAACAAAACAAAACAAAAACAATACCATAGAACATTGTTAGGAAGAACACACAAAGTACTGGACTAATTTTGCATTAGGCTTTTTTCATGCCTTGTACTGCAGTACCAGGAAGGTTTTCACAGGCATAGATTAGAAAAGAGTCGACCATAACCCTCTGCCTTGGGATGTCAAGGACCTGCCTGTCATTTGAACTTTGGTTTATCCCATTCCACCCTGCCAATCTTTACTCATATTTATATATACACTGCATTTTACCTTATTAAACATGTTATTTAAAACATCCTACAAAATTTTCAGCATTGCTGTGCCACTTGTCACTAAAACTAGTATACCATTTATGCTAATAGCAAAAGGAAGACTGATGTATTTCATTTGCATGTTAATGACTACATTCTTTAGTCAAATAAGCCATGAACTGCTTCCAGTCCAGCTAACATATTTTTCTCTTGATTAGAAAGAAGTGTCAGATATTTTCATTTCAACATTTATCCAGGCTACACCTCTGCCTACAATAGTGTAAGCTATTTCTTACTACACTAGTCTAAAATATATGTAAGATGAAGAAATCACACTTCGTAATTTCTCAATGATTACAGCACTGCCATTAGTGACCTAGCAGGTCAAAATACATGGCAGTCATTTGTGTCTTAACAGAGTCACATGTACAAAGCCTAACTCAGCCATATAGTCAACAGTGTGCCTCAAATATGTAACAGTTATTCATAGGTCAATCACCTTGATTTGTCACACTTGAACTCAAAGCCATATCACGACTTCTCTGAAGAGGCAAAGAACATGGAAAGAACAGGAAAGATGTGGGAAAAGGAGGAGGAGGAAGACGCTGTTCCTGAGTCAAAATGTGAGTCCCGGAAAGCCAGACCTGTTCCTGTCTGCTGGTCCTGCATGCAGAACTATGTCTGGAATATGTTTCCTCTTGTTGGTCAAACAGTATCTGTTACTCCCACAGCTCTCTTCCTCTTAATAGCAAGAAAGTTGACTTTCCAAGGCTCTAGCAGAGACAAAGCAAGCAGGGCTGTTTTGTTGCCCTGAGAAACTGCTCACATCAATCATTCTGGCAGAAGGCTCTGGTCAGACTAGCATCTCTACCAAACCGGACATGAAGATTATCATCATCAATACTGGAGCAGCAGACTGGTTTTGAATCATCAGTTGCAAATGACTGACCTGCAGAGCTGGGCTCCAGATTTTAACAGGATTAGATTTCTCCTTTTCACATTTCATGTGCAAAATACACGAAATGACTAGCACAAAGAGGCTGCAAATAAACCCATTAATAAGTTTACACATCACTATAATAATAAAATTGAATACAAGTAAATGATAAATACAACAATAATATTAACCCTATAAGATCATACTATCACTGCAGCAAAGCCACAATCTGCAGTGTCTGGCACCTGCTCGTCCTTCAGGTTGTTGTGTTAAAAAGAACCTGCAGGCACATGTGGAGGGTTAAAGCGGAAACGCTCCTTGTATGCACAGCATGCACCACCACATATCTTTATATTCCAGTCTGCAGCAGCAATAAAGGAAAACAGTTATTCTTAAACCATAAGTATTGGTTATGAAGTAGGATGCAAGGTGATTAATCAAACTTGCCACAGCTCTCTAAGATTTGGCTTGTACGCTCGAAAGAAATCTCCATCTGCCTCACTCTAACCTTTCCCATGCATACAGAATAATCTAGGTAGAGTTGTAGCTGCAGTCTCCAGACACGAGGCTGAGATTAAATCTAATATTCTAAGAAAGCTCTTAAATGGAATTGGCCAAGTACTACCAAAAACATTCTGCAGATAGGAAGTGTATGTGATTTCACTTCAGCTGAGTTTGCAACTTTTTGAGTGTGTTCTCCACAAATGTTCAAGGAGCTGAATATGGCTTGCTGACTAGTCAATTAATGGTTATCCTGAATTATTCTGCATAATGGATTTAAAATTATATTTACCTTTGAAGGATACTGTTTCTATTTTAGACTTCTAGAGGGGCTTATAAGCCTTTTTTCCTCACTCTATTCATTAGATCTAATTAAAAAATCTACTACTTAAAAATATTGCCCAACCAGTGATTTTATGTAAATATTTCCAGAAAGCAGAATTGTCCAAAGGTAGAAATATGAAAATATTGCATCAAATTTCAAGGAAGTTCCTCTTTTCTGTTTTCATGACAGAGTTTTCTAATTTACATACAGCCCATATTCAGAATTTACAAGCAGAAAGTATGTGGAAAGATGGGTAATTTTAGGTGATTTTCTGTGGTTGTATTTTGTGTCTATTTTGCAGTTAGATCTGCAAAGTAAACAAACTTATCTGAATTTACTTACAGTTATCCGGTTCTACAAGACTTAAAACACAGATAAGTCCTCAAAGATGTAGTTCTGGTCCTACACTACACTCTTAAGTGCCATTTTTAAAAAGGTAGAAAATCTCTAAATCTTGACGTAGTGAGGAAAAGCTGGAAAACGCCCTGTTTAGCCTTTCAAGAACAATAAAACAAATAACCCAAAACAAGACCTTTTTGCCCTCAGTTTTCCTAAAGTGCAAAGATGGCCTCATGACTTTTGGCAGGATGACAAGCGACCATCTGGCAAGATATCAAGCCTGCAAGCAAGGATTCTGGCCAGCTGGCCAAGAGCATGGCTGGCTCCTGCCCATCTTGTTTGCTGCCCAGCTCCCAGCTTCCTGACAGCCTCCATCATTCTTCCCCTGGCCAGATGCCTCATCCTTTGCTGGCTGCCTGATTTGCCGCTGGTCCGTGCTCTGGCTGCCCAGCCAGCTGGTAGAGCGGCTTGAGCTTGCTCTGCAGCTCCCCGGATGCCCAGGCACCCATCTGCTGTTTGGGATATCCAGCAGACAGATGGGCCAAAATGGACTGTTCGCCTTTGCCAGAGATTCCAGACTGGCTGACACTTCAGTCCAATGTAAAACAAACCGAAGCCTGCACAACTCAGGATCACCTGTAAAACAGCTCTTCTTTTTTTCCCCCCATCAGCTCTTACTGAAGATTAAGCAGCACAGAAATAGACTTTGCTTTGTTCATTTTCAGTAACATCCTAGCTCATGTGAATTTCAATAAGGCTTTCTTTGGAATAAGATAACGCTGAGGTGTAAGAAAATTATTTATGATGGTCCATATTTTACATCTCTGTATAGGTATGCAATGTGCAAAACAACAGATAAACAATACTGAGTAACCTGTGAGTGTACTCTCCTGTTTCAATGAAAAAAAAATAGTAATAATAATAAAAAAATAATAAAGCAGGTACCCATCCAAAAATCTCAGACTAAACCTGCATGGAGAGATAATGCAATATAAAAGAAATTCTGACATTTGTGTAGAAAGTCTTTTTCCAAAGCTAATCTTCAGAATCTTATCTGTATGTCAAAGGCATATGAACACAGTTTGCAGTGGCCTCAGTGAACATGTATATAATTCTACAATGAACCTCACCATAAAGTGCCAGTTCTACTGAATGGTGTGAGTGGGTTTTGCTCCAAAATAATGAAGAGATGCAACCGTATGTGTGTGTATTTTACCTTGCATCATGCATGATTCTTCCTAGGGAAAAAAAAAAACACAAAACCAAAAAAACAAAAAACATGGAATGGACTGGACTGGACTGGACTGGAACTGAATGGAATGAAATGAAGTTTTTTTCTGCAACACAGTATTCTAAAACATAGTCTAAGAAACACCCCATGCAATCAGTAGGTCTTATGTTCTTTCTCACTGAACCTGCCATCTCCACTCCCCCTCCCACCACCCTCAAAAGTAGTGCTGAAAGTTTATGGAAGAAATTAAAACAATTTTCACCGAAAAAAGCAAAACCAAAGACACTTTCTATTGCTAAAAAAATTCAGATACATGGAACCACCCCATTTCAATTCACTGTTACTATATTAAGGGAATTAATTCATTCTCTCAGTGCAACAAAAGAGCATATTACTCAGGGGAAAAAAAAAAAAAAAAAAAAGATAGTGAAAGCAAAGTTTTTAGAAAGAGAAATGCCAAGTTACTCATTAAGGTCAGGAGAAAATGCAAGTCTTTAGTCAGCCTGCAGAGGGGAGGATCTATAGCTTTTTATCCAGGGTTTGAGCTGCGTTTCAATCTCCATTCTCTCTCATTTCCCTTTGTATTACAACCCTGAAAGACAGGTTTTTGGAGATTCTGGGACTGATTTAGTTATTCCACTACTCATAATTAACACCACCAAACAATTTTTACACAGTAATTTTTATAGGCATTTAATAATCTTACAGTTTATTAAAAAGCCTTAACCAAAATGGATCCACAAAATTGATATATTCTTAGCACTGCATCTAATAAAAACTATGAGGAATGGTGCAGTTTTATTACTCAAGCTGTTCCTTGGATGAATTTAGAAACTCTTAAGGCCATGAAGAAGCACAGCTTCTTCATGCTTTACATACTCTCTTTTAGCAAAACTGACATAGATTTATTTCATTCTTGACTCTGAACATTTGAGTGATAAATGGTTGGGCCTTCCACAATTCCTGATGAGCCTTTATACAGCTTAGCCCTAAGGAAAAGAAAAAGGATCAAGGAGGCTGCCAGGGAAAGGATTTGCCATCACGTCCACAAATACTGTTCTGTTCAAATGTCTTTTCCAGCATACACAGAATTAGATGAGAAATAATCACGCAATGTCACCTTCTGCATTTATTAAACAACTCCAGGAAATAAATACTAAGGAGCAATGCATAATCCCTTTTAGTAGGCTATGAAATATAGAGCAATTCAACCATGGAGAAAACACCCTCATTTATTCTGAACAAAGACAAAATATTTTTAATAGATTAAGTAAACAAACACTTATTACTTTTTTTTTTTTTTAATGAAAAAGCAAAACCTTTAAATTTTTTTAATCTAGGAAGTGTTGAATTCAAAACTTACAAAGGCAAACTAGACTTATTTTGATATATGTGAATAATATATAACAGTACTCAGACAGGCTCATCTCTTCATATCACCTCGGAAATCTGCTATGTGAACTAATAGCCATCTTATTAGCTGAGAATGGGTGTGTGGCATAACATTCAAGTTATAGGTGAAACTGACATTTCAATGCATCCCATCAGTGCACAATGTAACTATACAACATACTGAAATGATAAAATGCCAGCTCTTGGCTGCAGAATTGAAGAAGGGAAAAATTATTGTGAGATACAAAAATTGCTGTTAGGTTAGACAGCATCCCTCCCCTCTTCCCCCGCTCCTCACTTGCTATCCAAAAAGAGGCAGAAATGTTTTTTGTTCTTAAGATATACAGCAGCTCCAACAGGATCATTTTTACAGACACCTGAGAAGTTCTTGCACAGTTGTTTCTGGGTAAGGAATAAAAGGGTTGCTTGATATATTAAAATTTTTAACCCATTTCTCTATGGATTATTTTTATTCCTGCCTTTTAATGTAGTGGCTCCCAGATTTTCTGGTCACAGAAAGATTTTCATACACCCACCCTAGGGAAAAAACAAAACAAAACAAAACAAAACAAAAAAAAGCAACAACAAAAAAACCCTCACAAACAACAAAACCAACCAACCAACCAAAAAACCTCACACAACAAAAACAAACCAACACCTTGATAAATTTGAATTACAAAGAATGAGTTAAGCACCAAACAGCTGTCCCAGCACTCTCTCACAGCAAAATGGTAGTGCCATGGGCAAACTGAGATCTCACAAAAAATACTTTTGGGGCAGAGGGGGATATGTACAGATTCCTTTACTTCCATGTTCCTGCAGTAGCAAACAAGGATGTGATGGGAGCTTGTCCAAACCAGGCTACAGTAAAAACATGTCTTACATATTTGCCGACAGGTCTTGCATACTTTGTGGATCCATGGAGTTGCATGGGTGGCCTTTTCCATGGAGTAATATTGGTCCAAAAGTACGGTATGAAAGAACCACTGAAAACCAAAACTGCTGGCATTTACATTGCTTCAGATGATTCTGTAGCTCAGGTGGTGAGAACAATACAATTTTTAAGTTTAATGTGCTTTCAAATTTCTGCATATTATCATCTTTATAGAAGATGGAGACATCAGACATAAGAAGGCTCTTAGGAGGCAGGCTAGAGGGAAAAATAGGGGAAAGCCTGCTCCCATGATGAGTACATTTCTTTTCTTCATTTTGCCATTATTCAAAACATTCAGAGTTCCATTTTTTACTACCATATTGGGGAACAAACTTGTATCTTTAACTGGTTTACCAAATTGTTTTTCAGTTCAGTTGACATATTTCATCCATATGAGTTACCTTCCAGAAAGAAGCATTTAAATTTTTGAAGCTGGGAGACTTTTAAAGAAAATATGTATTTTTAATACATATACATACATATATACACACACATAAACACACACACATGAACATATATTTATATGTGTATAAATATAAAGAAAAAAATACAAAGGCACACATGAGAATGAGATCTTTTAACTTTAACAGATTTGTTCCTATTACTCCAAAGCAATTCGGATTTTTTTCCTGTTTTTTTTTTTTTTTCTTTTTTTTTTTTTTTCATTTTAGAAGTAAAAACTATATATGAAATTGCAGACTATCTCATTACAATAGAAAATCAAGTTCTGTTCTGTTCTAAATCATTATTTCACTGTACTGTTTTGTACACCTTTGTGATCAGCTATAACTCATTCCTTGCCTTCATGTTGCTTATCACATACTGTGACAGCCAATTTGCTACTAAAATTCCATTCATAAGACACAAGGTATCACACTCTTAACAGAAATCCTAAGATCATTAAATTAAAACATCAGTCATTGTAGCATTTTTTTCATAAACATCATCCAGAAAAGCATTAATTGACATTCAAATTTCATAAGAACATTATTATTAAACTTATTAAAAGCTAGATATCTATTTTTCTACTAAATAAAAATCCAACAAACTACTGCATCTTAATTCTTACCCATACTGCAGTCAAAATAACGATACATTACATGACAATACAGGCAATAATCTGAGTATCTCAGAAGTTAGAGTTACTTTTTTTTTTTTTTTTTTTCCTAGCTTGAGGGAAAGATTATCTGGCTTTTCTTAGCCATTTAGATAGCTCATCTGTTCAGAGGTATACTGCTCTGAGAACAAGTATTGCACTTTTTTTTTTTTTTATGTTTTTGTCAAGGATGAGCTTGTGACCACCTAGCAAATTTCTGCTTTCCCTCCTTACATACAGATTAATTTTGCATTTTATTTTTTGTCCTCCCTTCAACAGGTAGGTATCTTCAGTGGCATGCTTTGTACAGTAGGACAATCTAGGGCGGTTTAATTTCAGGAGAAATGTAGTTGTATTCTAACAAGCAAGTGGAATCAGCAAAGATCATTTCAGGTGATAAAACAAGACTTGTACACTTCCAAGCTAGCAATGTTGAAGTTCAAATGAATCATTTGAGTTCCAAATTTCCATGAACATAAGAAAATAGTTAATTCATGCTGTTTGGACACCTGTATTAAAACAGCTGGCAAGAAACATCATTTCCTATTATAATACCATATACTTACATACAGATGTTTCCCATGATCCTATGAAACACAGTAGGTAGAACAACATGAATTCCAGTTCTGACAAATCTGTTTTCTAGTGCTAACAATTTAAAAATATTTCTATGATTATTAATACATTCGAAGCCAACAAGGTCACAGCTAAGTGTTTAAATATGGGCATACTCATTCAGAGACACAAAACAGCAGTGCTTTTTCAGTGTTCACTCCAGGATGTTTAGGATATACGCCCACCCATTGAGTTTCCTGTCAGCTTAGTGAGCTGAACTGGCATGTATATTGAGTCCTCCAGAAACACAAAGGACCCATAAAAAATGGGGAAAGGCAAGAAGGCTGTTTGGAAGGACAGGGTGTAGGGCAGTACCACCTGTTCTGCAGGTAAGGTTTTAATACTGGTTAAGCTTTTCTTGTCACACCACCCTACATGCAAACATACAAAAGTTATCCAGATTTTATCCAAGCAAAGCCAATGGAAACTGCAAACATCCGATGTATCTAAAATTAAGTCACTTTCACAAGATACCTACCTTTGGTTTTAGGCAGCTGTGACTAAAACCTTCTTATCTACACTCCAATTGTTTTGAAGTACTGATGAAATAGTCTGGTGCACTGCTGTTCCCTACAACACTGACTATCATTCTTTCCATCTGCAGAGAAAGAGAAAAGGATACACTCAAACAAGCTTTTAAGCAGAATTCATTATGGTACTTGAAATGACCTTTCAAAATTGTCAGTGAACCAGTTATCAACACTTAAAGTTTAATTCCTCTCACTACTTCCAGCATAGGGTTTTTTTGCACAAATAACTTTGCTAATTATCATTAAAAGCATTTACTCTGAAGGGTAAAAAGCTACACGCAATACATCTGATTAGAAGGCACATCACTGAAGTGTGTCTTTTTCCTTCTAATTCTGAGACCCAGACAGTTACAGTATGACCCTATATCCTGAATATGTCACTATAATACACATAAATGAAGAAATATTGTCCTATTAACATGATTAAGATGTTCCATAGCAGCTAGTATCAATGCACTATCCCAGATACTCATTTTCCTACTTTACACCATTAGGGCTGGTAAAGTTAATTGTTTATGTACTCTCTAAGACAAAGAAATACATTGACCATTGAGAATGGTTATGCTGAGTCTTCCTAGCTTTATTATACAACCTGTAAATCTTCTAACTCTAAATGCACACAATACCACAGAAATATTTCAGACCAGATCCTCGGCAGCAGTAAATCAATACAACTCTACTGAAATCAATGGAGCTACTGTGATTTACAGTAGCTCAAGATCTGCCCTTTCGATTGCGGCCAGTGATCTAAGAGACTCAAGAGGGTTATTACAGTAATATTCAGGAATATATTTTCCAGTAAATTACAGTTCTTTAAATAGAGATCAAGAAAACAATGCACAGGCACTGCACTATGACACTGTTGTAGTTGAGGATTAGCCGGAGGGACCTGCCATTCATGCAGGCTCCAGCTACCTGTAGGCAGGCACCAAGCCAGGCACCAGACCTAACCTGGCTGCCTGCTCCTGCTGTGCTCCATTAAGAGAGGTAGGCCCTACCTTTTCCTGTTCTGCCCAGTGGTATGAACGTCCAGGGATGCCTGTTGATTTCCCCTCATTGCAAGTGAACCTATGCAGCTGGTTTACAGCAGACATCCAACTCCCAGACTGACAAAAGGGTCCCATCTCCAGCCAAGGTGCTGGGCTGCCTCTGCCTCCATCCTCTCCACAGGCAAAGAGAGGCTCCTGAGATCTTTCCTCCTCAGTCTGTGCAGGTGGGTCTAAACTTCTGCTCTGATTACCAGTGCAGAAGATCCTTAACTTCAGCATTTCAGGTGCCTAAAGCCAGCAAGTACAGCCTGTGACTTGAAAAATTTATATAAACTGTATTTGTAGGATAAGCACTGAGACTTAGAAATTTGCATTAGTTCACACTTAAAACCAATATAAAACTGCAATAACTTAAGAGTCAAGTAGACCATGTTATGTAATCATGCTTGAAGTTTAGTTTAATATTTTTGTTTTTGAAGATTACTTAACTAGCTACTTACTGCTTGCAGAATATGCCTTAGCAAACTAAATGTGCTGGTGAAAGAAATTGAGATGTGGCACTGTAACATATACTGAGGCTCTCTCGTTCATTCTTCATATAGCTTTATTCCTTAAAGGCACTTAGAAGATGAAAATATTGCAGTAGGTGTTTTTCTTAGCAATTTTGCCAAATGTTTTCAAGTGACGGTATGCCTGTTTTGCTGGCCAGGCCATGTCCTACTTGTGGCTGATCAAATTACCAGAGCTAATCCTGAAAACTCTGGTTTAAGAGGGCTTTAAAATATATTTAAAATAGAAAACTAAGATACCGAATGTTCCCACAGCACTGCAAAGTTAACTACAGTTTGTTGTCTTCCCTCCACCTCTGTAACACTAATGTAAATACCCTGAGTTGAGGACGTAAGCAAGGCAAATTAAGAAAGAAGAGATAACATTTTTCTTATAGTTAGAAAAAAGAAACAAAAGACCCTCTGTCAAGCACAGAAACTTTTTGTTATAACTTGTCAATGTAAGCTGTGAAAAAAGAATAAAAACTTTAAAAAGTTCTTTTATTTGCTCCTGACTGGAAATGGGTAACATAAAGATAACAAGGAGAATTAATTTAGAAGAGTTTCAGCTCAGCTGAATGCACTATTCTTGTAAGCCAACACTTAGTACTCTATGAACTTACAGGTGACTTTGGGGCTTTGTTTTTGTAAATGTTTTGGCTGTTTAAAATTTATTATAAAATAAGTGATTATTTCCTCCTTTGTTAATGAGCCTTCCACATCTCTTACCACACAACTTGACAAGATTAGGGATTGGAGAGAGAATGCTTAATTACTTTCCCAGGCTGTTTAATGTTTGCAAAGGCTGCTTAGAACTGTGGATGGAAAGAGAATAATTATTACTTCATTATATAATCTTTAAAGAAAACAGGAACATGTTTTGTCTTTGAACCGTAGGTATGCCAGATAACACAATATTCTTGGGTTGAAAAAAACCTCAGAAATCACTGAAATATAGTTTAATATCTGGTACCTGTTATATCAGTTCACTGCATTAATACAAGTGCACTAGACCTAAAAAGACTACATGGAGGTTCTATGATACACTGTGATCTGTTAAAACTTCATTTTTTTTTCTTTTTTTTGGTAAGTACTATGGACTGGCAAACATACAATCACAGAGAGGAACTGAATTTATGCTGTAAAAGTACAAAGGAAAAAATAAGTAATATTGCTTTAATGGATAAAGAAGCAATTAGGTATCCTCTGTTATTTCTTACAGTGATTCAAATTCAAAGTCACAGCTACATTCTTTGGTGGCATTTTGAAGATTACATTGACAGAAAATCACTGATGTGTTCTTTTTAAGGCAGAGGAGAAGGGACCATAAAGGTATAACTGTTTAATATATTACCAATTGCTAAGATGCCATCTCTTCTTTGGACAGAGGTATATAAACATATCAAGTCCTAGACTCAAATGTTCGGGTAAATTATTTGTAATAAAATTAGATAATTCTAGTAATTCTAATACAATACCTTGGAAAATCTGCCCTAATAGACCTTATTTAAAACAGCACCTCTATAGCACTGCTAAGGCTGTGATTCGTTACTTGTGATTGTACTTATAAAAATTAAGTCAGTGGGAGCTTTTTATATTGAAATCCACAGATTTTAGCTTTATTGAAGGAAGAAAGCAGAAAAATGTTTAGACTGTAGAAAGAGAAGAAAAAAGTAGTATTTCCTAGATAAGACAAAATTTGCTTTATTCCAGTTAGCCTAAGAATTACTATAAATTCTATTTTTGTTAATGTGTCTTAAGGTGTGTTAACTCCATTCTAGAAACCATTTTTAATAACTTAAGATACTTGAATGAACCTTGATGGGAGTTAAGAATAAACCAGAAAGGACCTACTACAGAAGCAGCTAAAATCTAACAGCTGAAAATCATGGCATATATCTTTGGCCACTGTCTTGACCTTAGTATATATAGCCATAGATATATATTTAGATATAAAGTCAGCTAGAGTGCAGCTTCATATAATATTAAATTACTTCATGATATCGCAATGAGTTGACCCCAGTCAGCAACTTGACACCCATAGAGCCACATACTCGCTGTCCTGTCTCCTCCAGCAGGACAGAGGAGAGAATAGGAAGAAAAAAAGCAAGAAAACTCATGCGCAAAAATAAAGGTAGTTTAATAAGGGAAGGAAAGATGGGGAGCGGGGAGAGATGCAGAGGTAAATCCCTTCCCACCAGCAGACTGATGCCCAGCCAATCTCTGAGCAATGGACACCTTGGAAGATAAAACCTCTGCCCTGTTCTTCTCCTTACCCTGATTTATTGCTGAGCATAACGTTTTATGAATATTGAATATCCCTTTGGAAAATTTGTGCCCACCCTCCCCCATCCTCTTTCCCCTCCCTCATCCCATTGAGGGAGAGCTTTGTGCACTCTCAGAATGTCCTTTTCCTCTGGCTTTGAACCCGTACATAGACATGCTGATCTGTTCCTGTTAGGAATGAGGAAAGATACAACTGGTTTACTCTCTCTCTTGTCAACCCTCCATAAGACATGCCCCAAGAGCATACAGTGAAGCATATGCAGTTCTCTCTCTGCTTCTGCTCCTTGGCAGCCTACGGTACCCACCGTACCCACACAGGTGAAGCCATTAGCTTTATGAGTGGCAGTGTTATTATAGGGCTCTGGGTGGTTTTCCCCTTCTCCTTAAATATATGGTCTTTGGAATATGACCTTTGCTTGCTGGCAAGTCCACTACTGCTGTGGATAAAATTTAGGTTACCTCCAGAAATATTTGGCTTATATTCTTCAGTTCAAGATTTTGATGAGAAGACAACATACGTATTTCTTTATAAAGTGGAACCTTTTGCATCTAGGAAGTTCACGAGCAAAGACTGTAGTACTGCTTTGCTGCTATCAACGGGAGGCTGCCTTTCACAATTGTGTTCACATTGATAGGGATTCAGAATCACGTATATAACTGCCTTATCTCCTTTCTCTGATTTTCTAATAGCACTCTGTCCTTCTTTTACCAGTAATGTCACATACATAAGTATGTCTGCAAAGAGTCTAAGTGGCTGTGTAATCCTGTGAAGTTTCCCCTATCTCTGGGTGCTCTGAGTCATTCAACTCCTGGTTTCTGAAAATATATTTTTGCTGCGTCAGATACATGACTTCTCATACTTATGTACATTTTTTTCCCTGCCCCAGTCTTGAGCAATTTTCATGGATAAGGACAGCAGGCACACGTGCTGTTGAGGTTTACTCAACCCAGCTGAGTATTCTAAATCACTATCCTCTGTTGACACTTTCTACTTAGATGTACATGAGATGCTCCCACTTGTTTTGCAGACAACTAGCAATACTACAGACCTTTCTGTCAGTCTTTTTATTGAAATAGCATACACACCTCTGAAGTGATGTGAATACTGCTTTCCAAAAGTGAGCATACAAACATAAATTCACATACATCAGCAGAAATTTTACTCTTTCACCAGGCAGTACTGTAGTCTGTGAATGTTTGATGAGTATCTTCTTTCATTTCTATGTATTTTAAAACTTT
This sequence comes from Podiceps cristatus, assembly GCA_000699545.1. Classification (NCBI taxonomy): domain Eukaryota; kingdom Metazoa; phylum Chordata; class Aves; order Podicipediformes; family Podicipedidae; genus Podiceps; species Podiceps cristatus. Next base: position 15,265 of record JMFS01032685.1, read on the forward strand.
TACAGTAAATATAAAAATAAAGTTACCATCAAGATCATTCTGTCATCCTATCCTTCAGTCTTCACCATCACTCCCCACACCCCCACCCGCCTCCCCCCCCCAAAAAAAAAGAAAGAAAGAAAAGAAAAAGACCTTGAAAAACTTGAGAGAGTTAAGCTGTAAATATGATGGCTTTGGCTCCTCCGCTTTTCACTCGAGCCTACAAAAGCCTTACTTCTCTTGCAGCTGAGAATATTGCAGGCAGACACAGATCTCTTTATATGCTCATCCACAGATCTTTGTACAATAAGAAACCAAGTGGCCTAATTTGATTTGTTAAAATCTAAAGAACATAAGATGTACTAGACCAGACAAAGGTCTAACTGGTTTTGTATCCTGCCTCAAACATAGGCCACAAGCAGATGATTTAAAGAGAGTAAAAACAGACCTAGTGAAGGACATTTCCCATTTACTTATGTGCTCTGTTAAGATTCTAGCCATTAAGTGATTCTTTCATGAGGTAGCTGTCCATATTCCCTGTCTATTCCCTGAAATGTCCCATTAAATCTTCCTAAAATGGCTCATGCTTTCTCCTAAAAATTCACCAGCCTTACTGTTCCTCTGTTGCTGTTTTGATTTCCTCAAAACACTCAAGTCACGATAGGTGTGTTCCAGACATGCTTCTGCTCTTCCTCATTCCCTCTCATGCATGCTAAATATATTGAAAACGTTGGGAGAGGAAATTCTGCTGATGGCAAAGTACTGTAGGACTTCATTCCTTCCTAATCACATCTTTTATTTTTACTCAGCTAGTAAAAAGATGATACTAGTCTCTCTTTCTGTCTGGAGCTGTGAGGCTTTGCAACACACTTGCAAATTTCTAATTGTTATAATCTTTCAGAATAATTTATACCTCCCAGACAGGATTTTTTGTTTTTGTTTTATGAAACCCAAAACTTAATAGACCACATACAAAGATTATAATCTCTGTTATACACAGTTTAATAGCTCAATGGAATAGGTGACGTTATGATTTATTATATATGTAACGTGACTATAGCATATAGAGTATGAATAATTTTTGAAAGAAACTTTTTTTTTTTTTTTTGCATTACTTCCTTTTTTTTTTTTTTGCATTGAAATCATACAGTACTGGAATATCCTGTGTGGTTCATTTCTTTTTGTAGTAAGGGCTCAGTTTCAAGTGGTCAGTCCTTTTTATTCTTTGATGTTGGAATATACTTTCTAATTATACCTTTTTTTCTTTTTTTTTTTTTTTTGTCTGAACTAATATTTTCAGTGTTTTGCTATGTATATGTGGTTAGGATCCTTTGTTACTTATCTGATGCTGAGAATCCAATCATTTAACCCTTGTTAATGAAATATTTGGAATTTGTTTTATGAGGAATAGATATAATGGTATTAGAAGAAAATTGAAATTATGTGAGAATATGAAATCACTGTTCCATTTTTGAACCCAAGATTCATGCTCCATGCTGTGGTACCTGGATTGCTTTGTAAGAAAGCACCAGCAGTTGGGAATGCTGCAAAAATAAAAATGAAGCCTCAGACCTCTGTGTCTATACATACCATAAATGTACCACACTTGCTGTCTTTCTTATGTCAAAGATTTGTTGCTTAGATGTCCAGAGTAAAATTATGCAGATCCCACACATCACTTGCAGTTGCACAGCTTATAAGGTGCAGCTAATGAGATGATCTACATTTGTCCAAATATATCTACTATCTGAATGTGACATAAATTCATGAGAATCCTGGGTTAGTCTACAGCAACATGGTTCGCAAATCTGTAAAACTGAGTCCCTTCAAGAAACCGCTTCTGAAGGTATGAGGAACAGTTCATACTGCTGAACACATGCATTATCAAATCTATGTCAGAGCTTTTTTAAAGGAATGCAAATAAATATTTTATAAAATGTGTCTACAGAATACACTGAATCTACAAATAAAATTCCAGCTCAGATTTTGAGGTATAAAAAATCATATTAGAGGAAAGGATTTATTCCCTTAGAAAATAGTGTTTAAAAAATGACCAACTACAATGAAACAGTACATTCTCTGTCCCTAATGCATTCATAATAAAATAAACCTTCTTTGTTTTGACAATATAGCTATGTAATTAGCAATGAAAGAAAAACAGAAAACTTAGCTCATGATACTTCACTTTCAGCTTCTGACTGGTACATGTCCAAGAAAACTATAACTAAAAGATTTTAGTTTCTAGATGTGTTGAACGCAAACTATTCTAGTACATGAAATATAACTGTAAATTTCTTTCAAGAAAAGAATCTTTCATTATTCCCTTCGATTACCAGTGCCAATAATATTGGTAGACTATGATGCTCCCTTCTAACCAACAGCAGGCTTTACCATACATTTAAGTTAACCCTTTCAGAGAGTGACATTAACAAAGAAAGTTTACCATTAACATAGTTAACTTATAATGGGGAGAAAAATTCCAGCTCAGAAGCATAGGAAGTCTTGTCAGAAGAACTCCCCCAAAGTGAAATAATTTGAAATGAGTATTCTGAAATCAAACTATATTTATAAAAACAATCTCCTTTCTTTTTTCTCATAACCAGGGGAAAAAAAAAAATGGAAAAACATTAACTAGCTATCTGTTTCTCCATATTAAAGAATACTTTCCACAAATTTAGTACATTATTCAGTTAGTCAGCACAGGCAAAAACACAATGACAAAAAAACCCCAACTTTCAAAAGCTATAAAAACACAGAAACATAATTCTGTCTGTAAAAGTCCTTTCACATTGCTCTTTGAATTGCAATTACTTTGGAGAATGTTCCAGGAACATATCACTGTCTACTTGCCCCATTTTTATACTAAACATTCTTTTTTGGTCAGTGGTAGAGATACAGTGAAAGGCTTTGGTACAACTCAGCCAGTCAGTCTTACAGCATCCTTTTGAAAATCTTTCGCTCATTGGTATCCCACACTGAAGCAATTACAATGTTTCATAGAATAACTTCAAAAATACTGAGCTTGTTCCCAATCAGGAAAGTCCTTTCCCAGCTTGTGTCTTCTTTTGGAACCTCCTTCTGGCTCAGCAGCCTGCAGAGAGCTATTTGCTTCGTGCTTGACGTTCTTGCAGATCCTGATGTTATCTGACCCAAGATTTTGTAGTTTGAAAGGAAAGAAGGTAGACGTCTTCCTCTTCTCTCCCCACATCTCATGTCAGAATAAGCCTATTCTTTCAAAGTTTTGTTTTTTGTTTTTTTTTTTTTCTTTGTAAAGAGAGATGACAGCACAGTGAGATGGAGAGAGATTCAAATTGCTCAGTGACTTCAGAACAAATGAGGGAAAAGAAGAGGCAGAGGAGGAATCTGAACCTGAGTATGCTCCAGGGAAAGTTATTGAACTTTACTACCTTGTCTTAATTGACTCATTTTTTCCTTCCACCCTAAACTTATGAAACCCTTCATGTCAGAACTGGCACAGGCATTAACTTCAGATGTCAGCCTCTTAGTTGCCCTTTTAAGATGTTTTTTTTCCCCCCCCAACAGTTTTAGGGTTTTGACACATATGTCATGTAAGAGCTTATACAGCAGACCCCTCCTTCTCCAGTCCTAATGAGGCTTGAAAAGGTCAATTTACTACATACTCAGTGGGACAGGAGGAAATAAGTAAAGTCTGTCATTTTTCTGTCATCTTCTTCAATAATAATGGAGGACACTTTCTCAATTTTTTGTCTTCTTGCCCTTTGAACCTTTACCATGGGGATCCGCTTGGAGCTGGGTGTTTGTTTCTTTTTTCTTTATTAAAGCATTTCCTATATGGACTAGAAAATATTTCTCCCAGTCATCCTTTTATCTTTCAGGAGAATGAGAGAGGCATTCTCTACAGAAGCAATAAATCTTCCCTTTGTGTTTTTCAGACACAAGAAACAATGACAGCAATATGCACACACGGCAATATGCACATACATATCTGTATGTGTATATATATGCACGCATACAAACAGAGAAAGTTTATCTCTATGCTTAGATTACTTAAAACACCATGCTTTGTCCTACCATTTTCCACATGCATGCTGTTGGGAGTAGAAGTTTTCATTACTTTTATACAAAAGGACTCCACTGAATTCTTTTTCCTCCAAAGCAACCTAAGATAGAATTTTAATGTCACAATTTAAACCATCATTTTAAGTAAAAATTAACCATTAGTGAGAAAAGAAAAAATAATTTGCCTCTTATTCAGTAGTGCTCAACTGAGTTACAAACTGCCACAAAATTGTAATAGCAATCATAATAACACAATAAAATAGTAATAACAATAACAAGATTACCTTTGCTTTGCAGCAATTCAAGTACTTTCACACAAACAGTACCTTATACCTGGGAATGAAACATAGAATCATAGAATCATAGAAAGGTCTGGGTTGGAAGGGACCCCAAGGATCATAGAGTTCCAACCCCCCTGCCATAGGCAGGGACACCAACCTCCAGGCCTGGACCTACACAAGGTTGCCCAGGGCCCCATCCAACCTGGCCTTGAACACCTCCAGGCATGGGGCATCCACCACCTCTCTGGGCAGCCTGTTCCAGCACCTCACCACCCTCTCTGTAAAAAACTTCCCCCTAATATCTAATTTAAACCTTCCTTCCTGTAGCTTTAATCCATTCCCCCCTTGTCCTGCCATTATCCACCCTTTTAAAAAGTTGATTCCCCTCCTGGATGTATCCTTATCAGAGTGTCCTGTGGTGCTCTTTTTAGGGAGGAACCTACATTGAGGGGCAGGAGGGGCAACGAAGCTGGTACTCTGTACTGTATATACTCTTGTGCACATCCTTCTGTTTTTTCATCAGTTTGTTCAACAGCATTCCTGTCAATGGTGGAGAAGCCACATTTGAAATTTGTATCAACCATCCTGATGGTGTTTGCTATTTATTGTGACAGGCTTTAAGAGAATGTGCTCAAGAGAAATATTTTTTTCAGACAATTTCAAACCCAAATTTGACAGGATACTATTAAAAAGTAGTGATTTTTACAACAAATGCCAAAACTAGTTCCTCTACCTCTGTCCTGGTCCTCAAGCCACCAAGTATAGCAAGAAAGAGGTCAGTGTAACAATAGGTAAAAAGATGGAAAATCTCATTGACTGAAATTTAACTGCATGCACTACTAGATTAATGGGCAACTATGTAAGAATGTCTGTACTCTCTAAGGGTGATGGACAAAAATAGACAGTTGTAAATGGATCCACATAACCTAGAAGTATGAGCATCATAGAATCATAGAATGGTTAGAATAGAATCATAGAATGTTGGAAGGGACCTTGAAGATCAGCTAGTGCCACCCCCCCTGCCATGGATGGGCAGGGACACCTTCCACTAGACCAGGTTGCTCAAAGCCCCGTCCAACCTGGCCTTGAACACTTCCAGGGATGGGGCAGCCACAGCTTCTCGGGGCAGCCTGTTCCAGTGCCTCACCACCCTCATTGTAAAGAATTTCTTCCTAATATCTAATCTAAATCTTCCCTCCTTTAGTTTAGAACAATTCCCCCTTGTCCTTGCACTACATGCCCTTGTAAAAAGTTCCTCTGCATCCTTCCCATAGGCCCCCTTCAGGCACTGGAAGGTTGCAATCAGGTCTCCCCGCAGCCTTCTCTTCTCCAGGCTGAACAAGCCCAACTCTCTCACCCTGTCCTCACAGCAGAGCTGCTCCAGCCCTCTGGTCAGCTTTGTGGCCCTCCTCTGGACCTGCTCCAACACATCCATGTCCTTTTTGTCTTGGGGCCCCCAGAGCAGACGCAGGAATCCAAGTGGGGTCTACAGAGCAGACGCAGCACTCCAAGTGGGGTCTCACCAGAGCGGAGCAGAGGGGCAGAATCCCCTCCCTCGACCTGCTGCCCAGGGTACGGTTGGCCTTCTGGGCTGCCAGCGCACATTGCCGGCTGAAGTTAAGTTTCTCATCCACCACTACCCCAAGTCCTTCTCCTCAGGGCTGCGCTCGAGCCATTCACTGCCCAGCCTGTACCTGTGCTTGGGATTGCCCCGACCTATATGCAGGACCTTGAACTTAGCCTTGTTGAACTTCATACCGTTCACACAGCCTGCCTCTTGAAAACTCTGTTCACTTCATCTGGAAATATCATTCTGCAGAACAGAAACTAAACAGCCGAAGGTATCTAAAAAAGTTACAAAGGTGTCCTCAAAAACCTTAAGCTATTTAACTGATTCTAACAGTGCTGTGCTCTTTTACATGAAAGATCCCAAGTTCTCTGGCCACTTCCTAGTTCTTTTGTTGTAGTGAAAATGTGGGGAATTTAAGATGTGGAGGAAAAAAAAACCCATTTTCAGGTGCTGCAGAAGTCTTAATTTCTTTGTCATATACAAAGGAAATGTATAAATCACGCTATCTAAGCACCTCACAACCTTCAAAACCAGGATTTTTTCAACTGCTGCTTCAATTTTTCCATGTTGCAAACTAGAAAGGTAATTTTAAGCCTGATCTGTTCTGTTATTTATCACATCACAAAACAACTCTGGTAAAACAGTAGAAAAGTACTGTTTTCTTACATAAACTAGTTATAGGAAGTCACAGAGAGAGAGTAGGCTTTGCAGCTGCTCATACACACAGCTGACAGCTTCAGCCTGAAAAAGACCCTGACAGTCTCTGCAGAACCAGCTCCCCCTCAGAGATGCGCACTGCCTCAGCACCAAGCATTCAGCGGCGACATCTGTTTCACAGATATTAGCGTGATGTCACGCAATTTCATCCAGACTGTCATTGCAGGATGCCTGTCTCTAAAATAATCTAACACATTCTTGCTAGTTCTACATGGTAATAAAAATTAACAATGTAACAATAAAAAGAAAAAAAAAAACCACACTGTAGAAATGCTATGCACTTAAAATTAACTTTAAGCTGATTATTTTTCAGTATATAATTCTGTAATCTATTTTTATGTAAGAAAAGACAAGGCTAGTTAGAAAATATATTTTTGCGGAAAAGACATCTTCATTTCTGTATTAAGATCAATTACTTTATATCTATTGCTTTTGATACCTAATCCCTGTAGAAAACATGTAACTATGACAAAAAATCTCCTTCATCTTTAATAAAAATGATTGGTAACTACTGTAGAGTAACTTTGAACAAGATTATTGTTTTGGAATTAAATAACTTATTTTCTGGGATTTTTTTTTTTTATATATATTCCTTTAAAATTTATTTCAAAATGCTGAAAAGTTACTTTGAAAGAAGTTCAGATTAATGTTTATGAGTTAAATTTTCTCTTTCATAAGAGATTTAGAAGCAAGTTAGAAGTGGGCATATTGATCTCAAATAGTGTTAGCAAGTCAGAAGCTTTCTGGTACAGCTTTATCCCTCCCAAATTAAGCATTTATCTCAGGAGTATAGATCATCCCTGGACAGGCAAAGTAGCTTAAGTCTCAAGCCTGTGTCCCCTTCCATTTCCATTGCCACAGACAAAATCTGAAGATGTCACTGTCTGAATCTCTTAGCTTTGAAAATCTGAACCCAGACTCAAGTCCAGTTAGAGATGTAAACACATTAGGTTTCCCATATACCAGAAAGAAATATAAATATTTTAAGAAAAAAAGTAGGATCATTTATCCCTCTTAAGGGCTTTTTCCTCTTAACCGCGCCACACAGAGAGTCTTAACTCCTCTGCCTTTGACTCTTTTTCTATTACCATTGGTAGCATGGAAACCTCTGCAACATTTAGGTTTAATTCCCAAATCTTTTCTTTTCATTCTTAACAGTAATTCTAAACATTGATCATGTATCAGTAACCAAAATACTTCAAATGAAAAAAGAAATGTCTGAACCAAGCAATTGGTTAAACTAGTTTTAACTCTCCAATCTCTAATTTTTCATTTAGCTAAAACATAGGAACCCAGACCATTTAACAGGAGAGCCAGATTTTGAAGATTTACAGCTATATTTTGCTGTGTTCTCTTCCTTGCCACCAGTTGCAGATGACATTTCCCTTTGACTACTCAGACTAACTGAAACCCAGCTACCCTAGTAGTACTAGGGTACTCATACTAGTATACTTCTTTATCCTGACAGTTGTAGGTAGTGATGTCGAAAGAAACAGATGGACCCAGCTTATCAATACCTAGTTCCAAGTTTGGGGTCACCAACAGAATTTTGGGGTTTTTAAATCATGGGATGGTCTATGTGACACCAAACCTGCTGGAGCCTGATGGGATTCATCTTTCTTTCTGAATGGAGGAAAAGTATTTTTGCTCATGAGTTAGCAGGGCTCCTTGAAAGAGCTTAAAACTAGGTTTGAAGGGGGAAGGAGATAAAGTCAGGCTTGCTAGTGATAAGCTATGAGACAGCATGACGATGCTTGAGGCACAGTGTACAGTGTGGGCCTTCACTCTGCTCCACAACGTACTGAGTGCACTGGAGCACATTTGAAAAGTTTGCACACTAATGCACGCAGTATGAGGAATAAACAAGAGGAACTAGAAGTCTTGGTGCAGTCCCAGAGCTATGATATCATTGGCATAAATGAGATTTAGTGGGAAGAGTCCTGTGACACGAGTGCTATGATTATAGGCTCTTCAGGAGAGATAGACGGGCAGGCAAGGCAGACAGGTAAGTCTGTATATAAAGGAGGGTTTGGACTGTATAGCACTTGCAGCTGGGGATGGCATGGTTGAGAGCCTTTGGGTAAGGATTAGGGGAAAAGGTAAGAAAGTGGGCAGTCACCGACCGTATGAAATTTAACAACAAATGCCAAATTCTGCACCTGGGACAGTGTAATCCTGGATGTATATATGGACTGAAGACAAGAAGCAGGAGTGCAGCCCCACAGAAAAGGATCTGGGGGTTGTTGGTAAGCTCAATATGAATTAACCATGTGCCCTGGCATTCAAAATGACCAACCATATCCGGGGGTGCTAACCAACGTTCACGAGGGGTGGGAGGAGATGGGAAAGAAGGGTTCATGTAACCCTTGACAATGATCAAAAGAACTGTTTACTGCCAGGAGATCTTGCAGATGAGCTTGCAAGATGTTCATAGTCTGTCCTCTCCCAGCTCATGTTGGGTGCAGAGGCTGGGCTGCTGGTGGGAAGCCGTCCAGGGACTCCTGTGACACTGTTAGTGCAATCTCATGAAAGGGAGTCCACGTGTGCCAGGGCCATGTCAGATCAGCCCTGTTGCAGGTGGATCCACTTCCATCAGTGGATTCACCGCCATGGGCTCCATGTCATTCTGTGGCAGATTGACACCCTCACCATGCTTTGGTGGATTGACATGCATAGGCTCTTTGGTGGGTTGACAGGCCTGGGCCTGACACTATTCCTTGGTGGATTGTCACACCTGTGTCCCACGCTGTTCCCTGGTGGATCCATATCTATGGACTCCATATTATCAGTCAATGAGCATGAGCAATCGCTCACATCATAGCTGGTGTTCATCCTTCACCAATTCTTCAGTGGATTTACGCACCTGGTCCCTATGCTCCCTGGTAGAGCCGCATCTGTGTACTGCACACCGCTGGTCACATGAGCACAAACAATTTTTTCCTCCTCCACTGATTCCACTTCTTCCTCCTGGGAAGTGGCTTTCTCCTCGGTTCCTCTTCCTGGAACTGCCTCTCTGCTGTCCCATGCAAAGGTGGGCAGTCACTCACCTTGCTTCTCCAGCTGCTCTTCCTTTCAAGCATTTCTGGTATTAGAAGGCCTCATAGCTTGGTGAAATTGTCAGCCAGATGTCAGGGCCCCTGTTTTTATAGGACTTGCCTGGAGCCAAAGGCAGTGAGGAAGCTTGTGACAACGGGAGAATACTGTGATTGGTGACTGTGAATGTGGCCAATGCATGTGTCCAACTATGGCTGGATTGAGAGTGGGTTTCTGTGGCCTGAAAGATGCCCTACTGTGGGAGAAGAAGGATGGTCAGAGGGGATGAGGTCCTCTTCCCTGGGGCCCATTCGTGCCTGCCACATTGCTTGCCTGAGAGAAAGGCTGTCCCTTGGGCACAGAGACTGCCCTTCACCTTCCCTCGTATGCCCTGGGCTCCACCTCCCTCCTTATTTTGAGCACAAGTTCCCCTGGATGAGATGGTGGCAACAGTGTTCCAGGAGGGCTGGGCATCCTCAGTGACCCACCTCAGCCCAGCACCCTGCAAGTGGCACAGCCCCCCCCACTCGGCAGTGGTTGTGAGGGGGCGAAGTGTCCAAACATCCCACCGATGGAAAAGGGATGTCCAGATGGCTTGCGCAAGGTCTCCCTGTGCTCCATAAAAAAATGCTGATTGCCAAGTGTTGCGTGAACCCTTCTTCCCCATTTCTATCCCTGCCCCTGGAGCATGGAGATGTGCCATCTCTTCTGCACAGAGCCCTGAGGGAGAGGGGAGGAGAGGCCCTGACATCCTTTGACCTGTTCACAGAATCACAGAATCACAGAATCA
>KL262786.1:0-28306 GCA_000699545.1 Podiceps cristatus
TCCGCTTGCAGCTGGCGTTTGTGCAGCCCCGTCCGCGCGTTTAAGCAATTGCCTTGCCTAATGTGCGGAGATACGTTTTTACTCCTTATTTAAAAAAAGGTGTAGTAGGTAACGTATAGCCTGTATGCGAATGACAGAAGGGATTTAACTGCAAACCACACTTACCGCTTCAGTAAATGTGTGTTTAAATTAAAGTATATTAATCTAAATCCCAAAGAAATTCTTAACCTATAGCATGTGAACTGAACCCACTTCTGATGATTACTGTTTTGCTCTAGATCTTTGAAATACCATCAGGACTCGGTTATCAGGGGATGGATTGTTTGTTAAAGGTGCTGCTTTGCTGTGCTGTACTCGGGATGTGGATGGCTGAAGGTGTCAGCCCCCGTCCCTAGCAACGCTGTCCTTCCCACCATGTGAGCTGCCGCACCTGCACAGCAAACAGCCTTCTTGTCCAAAGGTAAGTACCACAGTTGTTTGGTGTTTTTTTTTTTTTTTTTTTTTTTTTTTCTTTTTTTTTTCTGGTAGTATATACCAGGAAATGCATGGTTTTGCTTTATCTAGATTCCTTTCCTTGTGCTAAATAACAGAAGCAACTTGTCACCTCTCTTATATAGCTAGTCCAAGTGTGCATTCTTTCCCAGTATTCTATTGAGTTTTTCAGACTAGCAGGATCGGAGATGACTCTGTTGCTGCTTAGTGAAGAGCTTTTGGTTTTAGAGGAAGCAATCTGTGGCGAGAATTTTAATCCGGCTTTCTAACTATAATGATAACAAAGGCAGGAGAGTTCTGCATAAATTTTCTTTGCTTTTGACAACGGGGATTTGTTGACCTATAAATTTTAGCAGGAGATTAAGAAAAAAAGCTAATTAATTTTAGTGCTTATTAGACCTAGATTCCACAGATGCCAGTAAAACAATATGATGAACTTCAGTATTGTGGTTTTGGAAAGTGTGTGTTGAGTGTGGATGAAGGGTTTTTCTGTATATGAAGTGAATTCTCACATGTTGTTTTATAGTTGGCAAATGATGTAATTTGACTATTTTTTGGTGCTTTGCTTTTAACATTTGTCATTCAGCAGGTGTGTTTTTATAATGTTCATTTAACGCTTTAATCTGTATTTGTTTAATTGCATGCGCCTATACGATATAAGAGCAGCCAAGAACGTATGCATGTGTGCTGTTAATGAGTTACATAAATCCTGAAACTCATCCCACTTGAAAACTAGGTACTATTGTGGATAAAAGGAAGTATTTTGCCACTTTCAGACTCTGGACTTCTGTTAATTCCTTCTTTTCTTTCCCTCCAAAGAATGAGCACATGTCGATGGTGTACACCTAGTGGTTCTGACACCACTGAGTTCCTGAAGAGCTATGCTTCTAAATGGTTGTCCCCGGAAGATCTTGAAGGATCCAATGATGATCTCTGTTACTGTCTGGAGTGTGTGGTTGAATACCACAAAGCAAGGGAAAAATTGCCAAGTTTGCATGAGGTAATTGAGAGATTTGGCTCCTGCCCGTTACTGGGCGGGAGGACTTGGAACTGAAGGAAAACTTCAGAAGAGGCTTCTGTGGTCCAGCCTCCGTGTAGGGGGGGCATTCTGTGCAGGGGTTGTGTTTTATTGGGTTTTGGGAATAGATTATGTTGCTTTTTAACTATCTGCTTTTTTTTTTTTTTTTTTTTATATTGAGCTACAAAGAGCCAGTTGTAAAACAAGAGGGCGGTCTTGTTTTGCATGTATTCAAATCAGTGAGAAATAAAGCAGTAGTAGGAAATTGCTGACCAGACGTTACAGCTTGAACTTTATTCATGCTGCGATGGTTTGATGTCTGGAAAAAAAAAACCAAAACAAACAAACCCCCCAAAACAAACAAAAAACCCAAACCAAAACCAAACATCTGCCAAAGAAACTAACAGCTTTATTTCTTTAATGCATTTTCTTCCTTCTTCTGGCATCTGTTTACCTTTGGCTTTGTTCCTCTTGTTTGCTTTCACTTTTCAGTCCTAGTTTTCTACTGTGCTTGAATTTGTGCAGAGATCTGATCTTTCAAGCCTGTGAGATTGTGTGATTCAAAACAACTTTTAAAACTCTTTGTTTTATTATAAGCCTTTTATAATTCTCACTCATTAGTATCCAGTTTTGTATTTTGGAAAGCTTATTTTCCTTTATGTGTATGTAAAATGAATATTTGTACCTAATTGATCATAACAGAGATGTCTAAAAGGCTGCTTTTTAAATTAGTCAGCTAGATTTCTCTGGAGGGCAATCCCATCTGAGTGTAGATTGGAAATAAGTGGAGTGACTGGACTGCTGAAAGTTCCTTTCTGTGTCTGTTAAGTGCAAGAAATAACCTTGGTTTCTAATTGAGGTTTGGAGCAGTTACTTTAGATGACTAACGCTGTTAAGTGAGCTGAATCCCCTACAGAGATACTCAGCGAGTCAGTCACTCTGTTTGCGTTGTTTGCATTCGCTTCCTTCTACTAATACATTGCATAATATGTGAGAAGGCAAGATTTTAAAATTGCTTTTCCCAGCTTTCTAAATAGAGTCATTTTCTGTATCGTGCACTTTACATTGGGCGGTGGAACAAAGTTTTGCGACTAACCTGTGGCCTGAAAGAATTATTGAAACGGTTTATGAATATTTAACAGAATTGTAAAAATGCTTCTAGTTTCAATGTCACTCTTTTAAAAATGACTTCATCTTAACTCTGAAGTGAAGAGTTTTGTGATTTGCACAATCCGAATTCAACGTGAAAGCTTCCTTTCACACCATGCTTGGAAAGAAGCTTTTCAAAATGAAATTGGAAGTTTTGAAAGTCTAGTTAAGATTTCTGCATGTGATAGTAAATGTCCTTAATCCCTTTCTTCACAAATGCACTTTGATTAGTTGTTTCTCCTCACTGAATAGGTCTTGTGGGAATTGGAAACCTCCCGTCTTGTTGCCCACATTGAGAAATCCATGCGAGAGGAGGCTGGAGAAGATGATGAGTTGTTTATAGTGGATGAGAATGGAGAGACACAGCTGCCTGGTTATGTGGGCCCGGAATTTGAGAATAACCTGCGAGTGCCCCTTCTAGAAATACTGAAATATCCGTATCTGCTGCTGCATGAGAAAGTCAGTATGTATCTTACAGTATACGGTTGGAAGGGAATGGTATTTTCTTTACTGAAGGAGCTGCAAATAACAAATATTAAACCAAAAGTTCTGGCATGTATGCGTGTATACATATTTTCTATATTTATTTTGATGCTAATTATTTTTTGATTGTTTTCTGAGCACATAAATTAGTCCTTACTATAACTGTGTGTGTCCTTTTAGGTGAGCTGTGTGTAGAAGTGCTCTGTAGAATGGAACAAAGTCACAACTCCTTTCAGGTCTTTGAGAAATATCCAGGAATTTATCTCTTTTTGGTACACCCAAATGAAGTGGTAAGTTACTTCTGTTTTGCTAAAACGTAGTTTTAAATAGCATCAGAGCAGATTCTTATTTTTAATGACAAGAATATGAAAATAGCAATGTTCAGAATTTTAAGTGTTTTTCTGTATTTTTCTTTAATGGGGTGTGTGTGTGTATATATACATATATATATATACATACACATGTGTGTGTGTATATATACACACACACATGACATTTCAGTAGGAATATAGTTACTGTTGCTGAAGGAGAGAAGACTCTTAGTTTGGAATAACTTCTACAGTCACTTGACTGTGTGCGTGTAGTCAGTAAACATTACAGATGTTTAACCAGACTGTAAATCTACACCCTATACTCCCAAATGAAATTCTCTCAAGTGGGCCAGGGTTTGTAATTTAGCGTATTAATCCCCCTGTCCTTCTCTGTTCTGTCTCCATCCTGAGAAACCTTCACATTTTAGTAATATTCAGAACCTTAAAAAAATTGAAAAAGTGGAATTAGTGTAGTTACTTACAAGAAGAGATACTCAGCGGTGTACTTCCTCTGAAATGCCCTTTAATTGCCACTGAATTTTGTCATTATAAGGAGGCAATGTTGTGTTTTAATGGATTTATGTATTCTGTGGTGGGACAACTCAAAATTGCCTTTTTTTTTTTTTCCCCCCCTCGGGCTGTGTCTGAATCCATAGGGGGTATTTTGATATTGAACAGTCAGATCAAAAGTTCATTTGAAAGTGTAAACAGGAGAGCTCAATTCATTATGATATTCAGAAGTGTCACCTGATCTTAGCATCCTTCATGCCAGTATACGCAGCAGAGACGACTCTCTTTTTGAATCCAATCTCTAAGAAAGTAACAGAGAAATTCTGCCATACTGGAAGTGTCTAGGTTAAAAGGGTTTAGAAGCTTTGCAATTGTAGTTATTACCAACACTTTTTTTTTGATCAAAAAGCTTTGAGAGATTACAAAAAAGACCTGAGGTTCTCAAAGCAGTACAGGCATGTCTGAGTACCTACTTTTCTGCATTGTTTTGAAGACGATGTGTTATCCTGCAAGAAAGCAGTTCCTTCAAACTTCATATCCTAGAATTGAAATTGGTATCAATAATAGGGAAGAGTATTGAAAACTAGTAATAATACAGAGAACGTGGGAACGTGCACCCTGCTACAGTTGTGGGGGCCTGCTGGAACAGTGAATCCTGGTTTCATGCACCATGTTTATACTGAAGGGAGATTGAATGTTTTCTTTGCATGCTCTTAGAAAAGTCCCTGTGTGGTGTGTTTATCTGTGTAAAGTGAATTTGGATGTGTAACTCCCAAAGGAGTATTGAATTGGAACTCAAGTGGGCAGTTTGTATCAGGAGAGGGTGAGTTCATACCATCCTTTTCCCACCTCATTTGATGCAGGTTTGGAGAGTTGGGTTGCGTTGGCTGTGGCTGGTGGGCAGGTTGCAGCTGTACCGTTTCCAAGACTGGCTTCCTCAAAAACCAATGTCGAGTACAAAAGTTCAAGTTATCCTAAGAAACACTAAAAGATTTAGTAGTATTGTACTTCACTTTTCCTGAAACTCTGAAGTTTTCTCAGTAGATCAGAGAATGTTTCCACCAAGGCAAGAAATGACAGGTGTCCTGTGCTGACAGCACAACTTAACATCTCATTGTAGTGTACAGTTACCTAAGTGGTAAATATTGGTCAAGAATGTCTAAACAATATAAAGCCAGTACAAAGCCAAATACCATCCCTTTGTCGTGTGAATCCCAAGGAGTTTTATTTGTATATATTACCCTGAATTTTAAATTCTTTGTTACCAACATTCTTGTAGGTATAGTAAGCCTGTTTCTAAGGTTATTTTGGAAAAAGACTCTTACTTACAATTATGTTACCTTACTTTACTAAAAATGTACTTTTGTCCTATTTGTAGTAGCAATGATTCCTTGATTCCTAATCTTACAGTATCTTTTTTTTTTTTTCTAACTTTTTTGTTAGATTCGTCGATGGGCCATCCTAACAGCAAGGAATTTAGGGAAGGTTGACAGGGATGATTACTATGACTTACAGGAAGTGCTGACTTGCTTGTTTAAAGTTATTGAGTTGGGGCTTTTTGAGAGTCCGGATATTTACAGCTCTTCAATGATAGAGAAGTGTAAACTCATCCTTCTGCCATCTCATTTATATGATACTGCCAACTACAAGAACTATTGGCTAGGTGAGTATTTATGATCAGAAATGAATTTGTACGTTCAGTCTTTCATCTTGTAAGCACTTCTTTCAAGTCAGAGCTCTGCTATTTCATAGATGCTGTTTATTTTGGGGCATGTCAAATGGGAAGATTAAGCATTGCACAACTGCAGTAGTGAGGTAGAATTTGTAAAAATTAGAACAAAAAAGGTTGCTTTTTTTTTTTTTTCTTTCTTTCTCTGTAGGGATTTGTATGTTGCTAACAGTGCTGGAAGAACAAGCTATGGACTCCTTGTTACTGGGCCCAGACAAACAAAATGATTTCATGCAGTCTATACTTCACACCATGGAGAAGGAAGCAGCTGGTAACTAGTTTTGACTGCTGAGAATAAGACGGTTCATAGCCTAGTTTTCATCTTTATCAAACTTCCTTGTTTAATTGAGTAGATTCTTAGTAGGGTAATGCTGAGGTGATTTTAACTAAGGCTTATCCATCTTCTAGAAGATGGCCAATATTACACAATATTTGGCAATACTGACAAATACTGAAAAACGATATTCAAACTAAGTCTTAAGCAGAGAAGGGATGTCAGTGCTTTACATAAGACTGGCTTAGAGGTTTTGAGAGGACAAATTTTTATCATTTCTACCATATAATTTTCATTTAATATACAGGTTGTATAGGAATGCACATTTCACTGTGGCATGGAGTTTGAATTTCGAGTCCTAAAATAGAGAAACAACTACTTCTGAACTGCTGCAACCTGCTTAGAATTTGATTCTTCTGTCCACCCGTTTTAGGGAGCCCCTTCTGCAGTGGGAATTCAAACTTTAGAACTTATAGACTAGTAGCCCTTGGGCCATCCTTGTAGCCCATGTACTGTGGCATAGCCTGGGAATGGCACATGAGCTCAAGACCAGGGCTGCCTCTTAAAGGACAAGATATGTATAAGCTTAGAATTTCATTGAGGATATGATATTATCTTATATGAAGAAGGAAGAACACGCTTAAAGGAAAACCAAATGCTTAAATTTAAAGTATAAATTGTCTTAGTCGTGTAAGTTGTACCCAGTTCTTAGAACAGCAATGCAAAAATCAGTGTGAAAGAATCCGTTTCATGGAGTTGGGAAGTTTTAGTAATAGTTATCCAGGTTCCTGTTGATTCAAGACTGCGTAAGGAGCAGTGTCTGTACAGATAGATGAGGTTGGCTTTTTCATCCTTTTTCCTTTTCCAGGTTAAAAATATAGTTGCAACTTACTAGAATACTTATCTTTATATTAGTATTTAAGAAAAATCAATGAAAACCAACTACTTTCAACTTCAGCTTGGTCTAAGAATGTACAGGACTCTTGCATTTCAACTCTCCCCAATATTACTGTTATGTTTCAGATGATTCCACTGACCCCTTCTGGCCAGCGCTGCATTGTTTCATGGTTATTTTGGATCAGCTCGGATCTAAAGTATGGGGTCAGCTTATTGATCCTGTCCAAGCCTTTCAAACCATTATCAACAGTGTGAGCTACAACAATGAAATAAAAAATATACGCAATAGCTTTAAGAGGTCAGTTTTATTAAGAGATAGAAGAGTGTTATGATTTTAATACCAGGTAGCGTAGTAGCTTGGTCTTGGTTTTGTTGTCAGTGCTGCCTTAATTTCTGTTGGGGGAGGGAGATGACAAGGAAAATTCAGATGTTGCCAACTTCAAGCAATGAAAGGATGAAGTAGATCCACTAAAATTGTGAGGTTCTTAAAAAAAAATACTTGCTTCTTGACTACTGTGAGGTCTGTTATGCTTTTCAGGATTTTTTCCTGAATTAGGAAGGCTGCTAACTGTTTAGCACTTATTTAGTGCTATAAGCAACTACAGTTAAGTTTAACGAAGATTGCCATGTCTGAAACTCTTAGTAAAATTATGGGAATTCCAGAGTTTTTAGTGGATGACATAGTTTTAGATTTTATTGTAGTTCCAGGTGACGGCTCATTTGAGTTTACTTGCAGCTTGTGTTAAGTCTTAAATATTTCTCAAGATTAGATTTACTTAATGGTATTCTGTGGTCTTAAAATTCGTTTTCTGAATGTATTCCTTTCAGGGAAGGTAATAAAGTGAGAATCATGGAACTGTCCTTTAATAGCTCATAGTGAACTGCTGAAAGGAAATGCTTTAAAACACATAGCAGGCATGAGAGACTCCTTTGAAAAGTTTTGTCTTCGAATACTTACACCCTGAGATAAAATGGAGGTTTTGAGTCGCTTCTGAGTGACAATGTTGTCAGTATTGAACAGAAAGTTAATTAGGTAAAGTGTTTATTGACTGCAGAAGTGATTGCTTAGTACACTGCTAGGAAGACTGGAAATAGCTTTTATGGGAAGAACTTTGTTACGTAAACTTGAGCTCCACTGTTTGGCATGCTGTCTCTTTTAAGCATTTTAATAACAATCCAGGTTCCAAGACACCTATTTTTGAAAACTGAATTTGTGCCTAATTTTAAAAACAAGGTATTTGAGTGTTGTATTTAAATAGTTGCATACAAAGTTTATGAGTATGTAGTCATGACTGAGCTGCATTTATGCATAGAAATTTCAAGGAAAGTGGAACTCTTCTGGGTGTGTGTTCTAGGCAGTCAAACCCATTGGTTAATAGAAAGCTTTGTTCTATCCTGCGTGTAAGAGGTGGAAGGAGCACTGCCTCAGGAAAAACTCAACAATTTTAGATATGATATCTTTTCATAGGCATGTTTTATCACTGACAAATTCTAATAGTCATGTGGTTGGTATCTGAAAAGTGAGATCTGTGTCTTGGTCAGTTGGCTTTTAGTTTGTTGGTGGTGTGGAGTCTGTAATGATTTGTATTTCTTTTTAGGACAAAATCTGAACCGGAGTCAGACTACAATGATGACATGGTTACTTGCAGTCAGATTGTGTACAACTATAACACAGAAAAGCCTCAAAAGGTATTAAAAAGTATTTTATTTCCCTCTTCTTCAAACTGATCACTGAGTGACTCTGTCAGTTTAAACCATCTATAAAATACAGAGGGGAAGATACTCTGTTTCTACTAGTGATGTTGCAAAGAAAAAAATATTAAATAATGTATGTCACTGTTGTTTGCCTTAAATAGCAGCCAATCTGGTCACTTGTTTAGGTGGTACTTTCAGGCTGTAAGAGGAAAGAATGTGTTTGTGAATTAGACAGAGATGATATTAAAGCCCAAGGATTCATATCAAGACTGAAACAAACATTGGTACCTCAATGAAAAGTCTGAATTCAGCTTTAAAAAAAAAGTTGCTCATTGTGTTCTTGTATTTTACTTTTTGTTTCTCAGTATTCTGAACTAATATATTGAGTATGGAGTAATGAGGTATGCTTTAATATACTTTCATATGTTAGACCTCGCTCCAAAATTGGCACCATTTTTTTTCTTGTTGTAAAGCAGAAAAATGTTTGTGTGTGTGTTCTTCTCCTGGATGTTGGTACGTTGTATTTGTGAAATGTCTTTTAAAGGCTTTAAATATATATTTGATTATCTGAGGTTAAATTATGTCAGCATAACGTCATCTTTGGAGGGTTTCACGATGATTTTTAAAGGAAATACTACTTTGCTTTTATTTCAGAGGTTATGTTTTAGGAAATGAGTTCCTTATATGTGTGTTAGTTTGATCTTTTTTTTTTGCATTTTTTTAGTTTAGTTTTTGATGTATGTTAGGATATGAGGTATTAACGTTTAATGAACATATATTTGAAAAAATAACCTTTATGGTTAGGGAAAAAGCAAACAAAAAACCCACAGGAAACCAACAGAACAAACTGTCAGATTAAACTGTGCAGATGTGCATAATGTGTGGTGAAATTATTTTTCAGGATACTGGATGGAAGACTGCCATTTGTCCAGACTACTGCCCCAACATGTATGAAGATATGCAAACACTGGCTAATGTGCTTCAGTCTGATATTGGTAGAGATATGCGTGTCCATCACAGCACGTTTCTGTGGTTCATTCCTTTTGTTCAGTCACTTATGGATCTCAAGGACTTGGGTGTAGCATATATAGTAGAGGTCATTCACTACCTCTGCTCAGAAATCAAAGATATTCTCAATGAAAGAATCCAGCAGTGTGACAAAATCTCTGAATTTTTTCTCCTGATTTTGGTGTCCATTATTGAACTACACAGAAATAAAAAATGCCTGCATTTGCTGTGGATAAGCTCCCAAGAATGGGTGGAAGCAGTGGTGAGATGTGCTAAGCTTCCAGCTATCGCATTTACACGGTGCACTGAAAAAGGACCTGTACACTGTTTGAGAAATTCAGCAGCAGCATCTTTCCAAGCTTCTAACTCAGTGCAGCACTCCTGTGTGCAGTTGATACGCAGCCTTCTTAAAGAAGGCTATCAAATCGGGCAGCTTGCTCTCTGCAAGCAATACCTAGACAAACTCAATCTTCTTCTGCGAGGAAGTCTGTCTTTAGGTTGGCAGCTGAACATCCAGGAAACCCAGGAATTACAAACATGTTTAAAGCAAGTTGTAAGAAATATAAAGGAGAGAACATTGAATACCCCTGTGTCTGTAGGAAACAATGCGAACTCTACAACTCTGCCTACCGTTTCTGTAAAGCCAGAGAAGAGTGCATGTGGCGATGGATATAAGATGAGTGTACATGGCAGAGATGACTTTTGTCCACCACTCGCTGTTGTATCGAAGGAAACTGGAGATGAAGATTGTCAAGAGAGCCCTTTCCCTAGAAGAAAGAGTGCCCGGGAAGAGGAATGTAGAGATGCATCTAAAAGTTCAACATCCACAGAAGGCCTCTTGATGAATATTAAAAAGGAACTAAATGACTTGACTACTGAGGAATATGTCTGCCCACAGAACTCTTTGGGAACAAAAGTATGTGAGAAAGTTCAGGAAAATAGGAACAATGATCTTGTGATAGGGAAATGTGATATGGATAATCCGTGCTTTAATCCAACTGCCCAGCATTCAGATTTCAGAAAAGGCAGAGAGCTGGAAAACAAATGTGAATCAGGACCTGTAACATCAGTGTGCCTGGCTGCTCAAACTCGTATTGGTTCTCCAGAACGTGTTTACAGCTCAGATGCAAAACAAAGCAGTATGTCTCCCAGTTCCTCTTTGAAGTTTAAAGTAGATGCACATAGACTTGCGAATTTGAAAAACAAGGTACAAAAAACTGAATGGCTCTCAAAAGTATTGCAGACAGCAAAGCCACGTGACTTGAAAAACTGCAATTTAGCAACAAGTGCTTCAAAAGCAGGGGTAGAGCAACCCAAGTTTTGCACTGGCGATCTATGTACAAGCAAAGATTGTCATAAACATCAGGGAGTCGATACTGTGTGTGAAAACAAAATCCCTGTTGATACTCCATCTTCAAGGAGCTGTGAAAGTACACAGGAGAAAAGCATCAACAGTGCTTTTCAATCTAGACTGGTCCCCACTAAACAGGTATCAAACAAAACATCAGTAGGTTGCTCTAACTCTAAAAATAAACTTGGTGTGCAGGAAAATGAAGGTGACAGTATTTTGCTTTCAGGCATTAACGACACCTTACTGAAAAAAGTATCCACCGAAGAAAAATCAAGTTCATTGTTGAAGTCTGTTTTTAAGAAGGACACCAACATGCAAACTTCAGACCAGGAACAACCTAATGTAAATGACTTGGTTAAATATGACTGTGAAGGTCAAATTTCAAAGGCATCTTGTATGGATAAAACTTCAGCAAATGGTTGTGTTCCAGCTAGCTCTGGAAGCAAGAGGAATATATCCAACCCTACTTCTCAGGTCAGGCCACTGTCAGTGAAGTGTGAATCAAGTGACACGTTGCTCAGATTTTCAGAATATTTCAAGAGAGGAAACAATTCAGGGGGGAAGAAAGAAGAGGATTTTCCGAAAGATAATATTTTAACAGACTCCCAGGTTGATAGAGAACTCAGTAAGTTATCTTTAGCTGCATATGCCAAAAGCGTCAATTTTCCCTTTGATTCAAGCCAAGAAATACCAGTGCATCATAATGTATGTGATATTAAAAGGAAAGTCAAAGGTGCTGTAAGATCTTCCAATGATGACCAAGGTACCAAGTCTCCCTGTGACGCAGATTGCCATGGCAATCAAGTCATTATAATTTCAGACTCTTCTGATGAAGAAAAAGATGTGGCTGACATGGAGGAAACAAAAAAAATGAATGAAAATGTGTGTCCTGAAGAGCAGCCTTCAACTTCCAGTTGCATTTCTGATAGTGATAGCAAAATAGAATCAAAGATGCCAAGCTCTCCCTTGTCGCCGGAAGACTGTGAGTCTCAGTACTTTGAATTTGAAACAGAAAATGATGTCTTTTCAGTTTGGCAAGATACTCAAGAATATAGTACAGAAGCGACTCAGGAGTATAAAAAAGATCGTGTTTCAACATTGATTGATACTAATAGCTCAGATGACTTACTGGATGATCACACAAATGAATGGGGTTATGATGTGGAGTACATAAGTGATGATACCATGGAAGAAGAAGCAAACTTGATAGAAAAGCAGATAGAAAATACATCTCATCAGAAAGAAGCTGATAATACAAAAGAAGTAAATAATTCAACCTTGCAAGAATCTATTAGTAAGGGGAATGCAAAAGATCAACTGGAGAATTTTGCAGATGAAGGTGCTGTTGTTAAAGACTTCACCCTGGACTTAAAATCGACTGAACCCAGAGCATCTACATCTAGCATCTCATTAGCTTCAAAGTTGGCCCTTAAGAAAAATAGCGCAAGCCCACGGAAGAATATAGCAAAATCTAAGGTAGCAAGATCTATTCAAAGAAGTCCTAAAAAACCTCCTGTTCTTAAAACAGCACAAAATAAAAAACTTCTTCAAAATACATCAAAAAATTCTCAACCTGTCAGGTCAGCGCCTGCTGTGGTTCCTCCAAGGAAGGTTCGGCAGTGTCCTGTACCAGCATCAACTGTAGAAAAACTTGGTCTGAAGAAGGCACCCCGCAAAGCGTTTGAATTATCCCAGCGCTCTTTAGAGAGTCTAGCTCAATTGCGCAGCTATGGTAAAGCTGCAGGGCGAGTTGGAGTTGCACAGAAACAGAAGACTAAGCTAATTGCTCCTCAGAATTTGTCTATAAAACATAACAAAAAATTGCTAGCCTGCCAAGACCTTCAGTTTTTAAGGCAAACAAGGCCCCAAAAAAGTGGCAGATTAAAAAATCTTGCAGGAAGTTCTGAGAGTAGAAACAAAAAAGTTAGCAAAATGGATGCAAAATTTATGAAACAGAAGCCTAAAAGTTTTGAACTGGCATCTGTTGAAGGATCTGTTGAAAACCCAAGAGAGAAAAAAAGGGAGGAGATTGACTGTCCCTGTGCCAGTGAGAGAAAATTTGAAAGCCACTCTGTGGAGGAGGAGACGTGTGTCTCTAAAATGCCTAGTTCTTCAGACTCAAACAGAAAATCAGAGAGTAACAGTATGATGGTTCCTCCTGTACCTGGGAATTCAAGTCTCTCTTCTGCTGCCCTTGTTGGAGATGATAAAGATGAAGCTTCAGGAAAAGGTTGCATTGTCCAGCCCGAGCATGAGAAGACAACTTCAAAAGAAAAAGGATGTAAATCAAATGAAAACAGTGAAGATGATGATGATGATCTATTTTTAACTCAGTTAGATCCTGTGGATATGGAATTATGTTCTGAGGAGGAAAGCATTCAAGATACTAATATATCTAGTAAAAAACCAGAGGAAATGGATACTGCTGAAAGCCTTCAGCAGAATGAATCCTCAGCTATTGTGAAATGTAAGTACAAAGACTGTATGGAAAAAGCAGAAAACCCAGGAGAGTACTGTAGTAAGCATTCAGCCACCAGCTCGGAAGCAGATCACTTGTTTGCCAAACCTTCTCTCCTGCCACCTTCTAAAACAAGGAGGCCTTCCACTACCAAAGTTTTTAGCTCAGCAAGTTCTTCACGGAATGCAGCCTTCAGCAAGGACCTTGAAGATGGTAAAAAGCTACCGCCAGCTTCAAAAAGCAAAGTGAACGCAGCGAAACCAGTGCCGGTCAGGCCACCAAATGCAAAGGCTGTAGCAACAGGAAATCAAATGTGCAGGTCTCCGAGTTTCAGTAACGTACCTCAACCCCGTATTTCTGATAATGTTCTCCAGCCACAAAATCAACAGAACAACAATACTTCAAATATTTCCAGAAGGCCCGCTCGAGAAGCGTATTATTCTTCCTTCCTTGGCGCGCAACAGCGAGATCATAATATTTTTGTTAATGAAGTCCTAAGGTGGACTTACGAAATGTTTGCAAACTTCAGCCAGTTTGGACCTCCAAGTAATCTCCTGCAGTCTGTAGTTGCCTCTGTTCCGGTCCAATTTCAGGGATACAATGACTATTTTAATACGTTTTTCCCCTTGATGATGCTAAATGCCTTTGAAACAGTAAGTAGCTATCTGCCTCTTGGTTTGTTTTCATCAACTCTAGTAAGTTTTAACAAGACATTAGAAACCGGTTTATGTCCTCTATTTACCTTCTGAAAATGTTCGGATACAAATCTGAATAGAGGAATGATTTGGGGGAAATAATCTAGACAGTTATGTTTAAGATTGGGGACTGTCAGTGTTACCTCTGAAGCTTTTTTTTTTTTTTTTTTTTGTGGGTGTGCATTCACAATAGCATGCAAAAGGAGGGGGAGAAAGGAGGTGGTTCCTCTTTGTAGCATATAAAGCTTAAAACAGAAATCTTTAAGAAACTGAGGTTTTTCAATGCCAGTGTCTGTAAAAAGAGGATAAGGATATGTAATGTTTTGATTTACATTGAGAACTTATGTGGGAGCGTAGGTTAATCTGAGAAGTATTTTTTTTCCAAACAGCTTAACTTTAATAATCGGGGGAAAGCGCAGTGTTCCTTCAGTTAAAGTCTGTATACTTTCAAGTTCAGTCATTGCATTACTTCTCCCATAGAAAAAAAGGTAGAAAATGAAGTCAATATCAGGATAATGCTGGTATTTCAAGGTGCAAATGCAATTGGGGGGAACTTACTTTCTTACAAAGCTCTTCAAAACAAATGTATATTAAATGGGGGGTGAGTGGGGAGGAAGCGCTTTCATTGCCCTCTGTGTGTGTTTATATGCAGTATGTATGCGTATATTAAAGAAAGGGTAAGACTTTGTCTTGTACTTGACACTCTGTTAGCTTACTTTTATTCCTGCTTAGTATGTTTGCCCTTTGAGTCACGATAAGCTGTTCTTTTGATACACTAAACCCTTCAAAGTATTTTTATTTAGCTTTTACTTCTCAACATGTAGCTGTCACAAGAGTGGATAGAAAACCAGAGAGCAAGAGAGAAGAGTTACTACTTCTACTTACAGAACTTCTGTGTTGACTTGAATAGAGCAGATTTTACAGGTATGAGATTTTTTTAATAAAACCCTTTTCTAATTTTCAAGTAGACGCTGCCTTATAATGAGCTAGCGCTTACAGGTAGGCTTTTTCTTTAACTTGCTTGAAATACAAAAAGGATCTTGAATTTGCTATTTTACACAATGCATGTAACAGAAATACGTATTTCACAGGGAATTTGTGCCTTAAGTTTTCGGTACAAAAGGTTACTTGGTTGCTGTTGGGATACTTTCCGTCTCACTCATTTGGGATTTTGTTTCCGCTTCTTTTGGTGAATAAAATAGTCCTTGACTTGCTCTGGTTTTATACAGTGGTATGTTCAGGCTTAAGAGTACAGTATGGAGTTAAAACTCTTAATTTTTTTTGCTGTAGCTTTTAATAGCTTTAAAAGTGAACATATGGGTATTACTGAAGTATAAGCAATATGTTCGTCATAGCACTTCTATAGTCAGAAAGTAATTGTAACCATTTTCCTTTTAATGTCCTAATTTTAAAATGTGTTTTGGGAAGCTCATTTTCAAGAAAGTGATTTGGCAAGGCAGCTTCATCCAAAGGAGGATGACTTAATCTTTTTGGTGGTCCAAAAGAAAAAAGGCACCTTTAGGGAAGAAAGTGAGATGGAGAACCACATAGTGAATCACGTTGGTCTTGTCACACGATTTTCTCGTGCGTCTGGCTGTTTAACTAGTAAGTACATGGGGCTGAAATAAAAGTGGGATTCTTCTTGATACTGTAAAATGCTTCTTCATTGCTGGCTATTTATAGTTGTAATGTACCACTTACCTCAGAGGAAATGGGATTGCATTTCCACTGTAGCATGTCTGTTCCATGCTAGCAGCTTTGCAAAAAAGCCGGGAACTGAAGCTGCAGACCTGCTTGCCGTGCACTTTTCTAGGGACTTTCTTCAATACAGGTGTTAATACATTGTGTAAGAACAGAAACTAATGAAAAGTGCTCTGCATACATCTTTAGCAGTGCATCGCTGTAAGATATGAAGTGCCATGAACTTCAGCGCTCTCGCTGACTAAAATTTTCACTATCTTCTGGAACTGAAGTTGTGAATTACCAGGATTACCAAGTATAAAGGTTAATGCTGCCTGATTAAAACAGTGATCTGAGTTGTTTTACAGAGCACTGGGTTGGTGGGTTGTTTTTTAATTTGGGTGGGTTTTTTTTTGGTTTGGGGTTTTTTTTTGTGGGGAGGGGGGAGATATTTGGGGTTTTTGCAAGAATTAGTTGTTGGCTCCCTGATAGCACCTGTGTCTGGTGAATTCTTTGGGTGACGTGTTTGAATATCTTTCAGTTAACAATTTGGATATTCTCTGAATGAACAACTTCTGTGTTTATTTTGGTTTTGTCTCCCCCTCCTTTTAACAGAACAAAAGGAGCAGCATACTATCTGTCATCTTTCTGTGCAAACTCGAGGCAATTTGTCATTCTTCATCAATAAGCAAGTGAAGTGTGTGGTGGTCGGCTCCCTGGTGACCACACGCCGAACATTCAAAGGTCTACTACTACTGAGCAGGAGTCCCCTGGCTAAACCCATCATAAATCCAAGTTACAGTGACTTCTGTCCCAGAGATTTGCCCATAGCTTCAGAAAGTGCCGTAAGTCCTGCAGCTAGAAATGATGGTTAGGGGTGACAAAGTGGGCATCTGGAGCTCGTGAGTATTGCAAAACTGGTTTTACATGCTGTTTTTTGAGATGACCAAGTGCAAACAGACGTGTTTCAAAAGCACTGAGGCACTGTGCTTTTCAGAGTTGGTTCAGTGAGAGAGATAGAGAGAAGTCTGAATTTGTTCAGGTATAGATACTATAGATACTAGCAGTGAACTTCAAGTAGCTTTCAGTTTCTCTTCCTTTCTAGAGAGGTGTCTGTTCAGGAAATAAGGAGTAGCATGGAAGTGCAGAAGTGTGCAGAGTAAACAAAACCTTCATTATAGCTGTTGCGTCAGGATTGGGTGTGCATCTAGAGCAAACCTAGAATCGAAAGCTTCCATGCCCTTCAAGTTTTTGAGTCATAGCTAGAGGGGTGGGGGACATGCTGAAAATATCTAAAATGAACAGGGAAGGTTTGATCAGCTTTAAGTAATTCATTATCTTTTCTCCTGTCCCTTCAGGCATCAGATAGGAATGAATACAATGAAGATCAAAAAAGAGCCATTGAGACAGCTTATGCCATGGTAAAGCAACATCCAGGGCTCCCCAAGATCTGCCTCATTCACGGACCACCTGGAACAGGGAAATCAAAGACTATTGTTGGACTTCTGTCTCGTATTTTGAGAGAAGTAAGTGAACAGGGTGTGATCGTCATATGCTGGTGTTTGGGTTGTCAATGGAAGTCAATGATAGCTTAAAGTGGATGGAAGTGTAATATTGATAATTACTGGAGGTGTAATTCATTAAGCTGACTTAATTAAATCTGTACTCTATAGGGTGTAAGGGTGGAAATAATACCTTTTGGGCATCTTGGAAAACACTTATTTTATGGAACTTAAATAAAATCAAGAAAACGTGCAATCAGTAGTATTAATACATCAAAACATAAGGCTTTTTTTATGTAACAAGTGTTTAAGAATGTTATTTGGCCTGTCCCATTTCATGGTTTTCATATTAGCATCCAGAAGATTCAGCAAGTGTATCATTGTTGAAGGGATTTAATGCGAATAGTATTAATACATGTGACTTGTAGTTACGCAGTGTAAGATGCACCTTCAGAGATACTGAAGTGCAGTAGTCCCCATACTCTGCATGCTGATTAAGGTGAACATTAAGTCTGGCTTTAAAATCACAAAGGAAAGCAATCTGAAGCGCCTCTTTTGGTTTATTTTTCATTAATCTACAGAACACTAGGAATGAGAAAGCAACTCAAAAAACAAATTCCAAGATCAAGCTAAACCGTTTTCTAGTTTGTGCACCATCAAATGCTGCTGTTGATGAACTCATGAAAAAGATCATCGTTGCATTTAAGGAAAAATGCCAAAACAAACAGGAGCCTTTGGGTATGGTTTATTTTAGAATTCTGTTTATATGTTAAATAGACAAAACCTGAAGGAGAAACTGTAACAGCTGATTTCATATAATACTTATATTCTACCCTAAGCAACTTTTTTCTCTTGCACAATATTACTGGTGCTTCCTCATACTGTTGTTAATTTTAATGTGCTTTTCTAAAAGGTGTATTATATTTTTTTAAAAAAAATTGCACTTTGTCTTTATCTAGACATTGACCCTTTCCTCATAGTATTATTTTCAGTTCACCAGTTTTTAAGTACTCCCAAGATTTGAATGCAAGATTATTACTTTGATTTTGAATAAAATTGGACTTCGCTGGTCGTGGTAAACAAGCTGATGAAAATCTTGACATGTCAGAGCCTCTCACTTTTTTTTTTTCTTCTCCTGGTTTGTGACTAATACCAAGTAGATAGATTCTGAAGGAGGTATCTAGCCTGTGGTGGGGAAAAAAAAAACCAACCAACCAAACTACATTGTAACCGAGTATTAATTCAGTATTGGCTTACTAGCTGTGTTACTGATGGTACTCAGTAATTTTCTAACTTAGGAATTCTGTAAATTTTAGATAGAGGCCTGAGAATATGAGATGGTTCTGTTAATTCCAAATAACATTCGTAACTGTCAGCCACCACTAGAACGTAGGCAACATCTTTTTTTTTTTTTTTTTTTTTGGCTTTGGAATTACTGATTTTCTTTTTAGCTGCATTTAGATAAGTACAAGTAAACTGTTGCAAACCCCTCAATAGCAGAAGAGGAAAAGTCTTGTGAGACATCTGTGATGTTTAGTTTTTCTTTCTCTCATACCAAAGTGCAGAGATCATTGGAGCAATCTAAAAGTATTTTGACTCTGATTGTAAACAGGAAATTGTGGTGATATCAAATTAGTGCGACTTGGTGCTGAAAAAGCAATCAACAGTGAAGTCCGTGGATTTAGCCTGGACAAGCAAGTTGAACATAGAATGAGTAAGTAACATGCAAATCAGACTTTTCTTCAGTTGTCTTTAAGAGCTTGATGATGTTTTACACTTGGGACTGTCCTTTAAGGAGGAAGATCTAAAAGAATTTTTGCAGTAGTGCCTCCTAAGCATTGTTTTTCTTAGTCCTAGTGGGACAGTCTCAGTTTACATATGGCCTAAAATCTAAGCAAAACCAAAAAAAAAAAAACCAAGACCTCAATAGAAAAAGGGAAAATGCAACAAAAAAATGTTTGTCTATTTGTTCTTAAGATGTGTAACTGAGAGCAAGTGTCATTGTAACATGGTTTTTCTATTCCTTCTGTATGTTTTCTGTTGTTTTATCGTAGAACGAAAACCAGCTGACTGTGACCAGGATATTCAGAAGAAAAAAGCAGCTCTGGATCAACAGCTGGACATGCTGTCTCGTCAGCGTGCCATGCACAGATGTGAAAAGAGGGAGGTAGTAAGATAATAGTATTTTTAATCCTGTTTGTGGCTTTTTTTGTTGCATTCATAACTGAATCCAGAGAGTAAAGAACTCTTAATGCCATCTTTGAGCAGTAACTGTCTCTTCACCTGCTTTTTCAAATAATGGAAATGCTGGTTAGCACCTTGAAAGGGAATGAGGAACTTTACATCAGGATTTTTTTTTTTGTCTATTTATGCTGGTATTTTCACCAGGTCAGTCATGCCCCTTCTTGCTCTAGTGATCAGTAACCTTCCTTTGGTTCTGTCACCAGTGGAACCATATTTATAAAACTTAATGATTTAACTCATGTACTTCAAAGCTCTGCTTAACTGGAAGTAGTAAGATACCTTGCAATCTGAGATTTTGGGATATGTGTTGCACTTGGAGTTCGCCATTTTTTTTTTGTCTAAAAATTTTGTGCTCAAATTACAGGTTTCTGATAGCAAACTGCTTTCCCTGTTGCACAGAAGTGTAAAGTGTAGCATTGTGTAGGACAAGTCTAAGTATATTGACCATTTTCTAAGAAACTGACCATCTCTTTCAGACATGTTGGAGATGAAAAGACAGTCTGACCAAGTCTAAATTTAGGAAGTTTAGGAAATGAATCGGGGTATGGGAGGAAAAAAGGTATATGGGAAATGTGTCTTTAATTATTACTGATACTGATGTGGTTTCTCCACACGCCCTCTCTCTCACCCCCCCAAATCTAGAGTCAAATGCTAGATGATGAGATTGGCAGACTGTCAAAGGAGAGACAACAGCTTGCTTCTCAAGTGAAGGAGGTAGGAATTTATCTTTAGGGCAGCTCCTTAATAAACTTCAGCTAATCGATTTATATACTTGGTATCCTTTAATTGTGATGAAGGTTTGGGTTTGAGGCTGGGAGTATTTATAAAGTAGTAGGGCAATAGATAATGATCTTGAGCAGAGTAAGTTATGGCCAGCCTGGTGTGAAATGTTTTTAAGTAAAGCAACAGCTGGAAGAATTTTTGTGTGTGTGGAAAGAGATAGGTTTGGAAGTGGAAATAGGTGGTGATAGCAAAATCTCTAATAAAGGCTGAGTAGCATGAACCATGAGGTGAATGAAGGTTCATCTTTAACAAATATATGCTGACCGTTAATGGTCATGGGGGACTGGAGTCACAAATGTGATGGCAAACTAAGCTTTGCTCACAGTTACTGTGTCTAGATTGTGTAGCTGTAGAGAGAAGGAATACTTCTTTGCAGTTTGGCACCTCAAAGGTGGTGTAATTTTAAGTGAGAGTAAACTTTCAGTTAAGCCAGCTTGTGGCTTTCATTTGTAATGTGATTCATTTGTAACCACCCCTTCATTGGGGTGATGCATTATGCGTGATGTGTGTGGCAGTTAGAATCGTGCAGGCAGTTAGAAATTGCTCTAAGGTGGTTTAAGAAAGCTAAAAGAGAAGAGGCAACGTGATTTCCTGTTGTACTTGAAGGTTCGGGGGCACTCTCAGAAAGTACAGGCGGATATCATCTTGGAGTCCGACATCATCTGCTGCACGCTGAGCACAAGTGGAGGAAGTCTGCTGGAATCTGCTTTTTGGAGGCAAGGACTTGATCCTTTCAGCTGTGTCATTGTGGATGAGGTCAGTAAAGCTGTTTAGAACTACAGCATGTTCCACCTCTAAAGGTCTGCCTTGTTCTCTGCTTAAGCTACTTGCGGTTGTTGGCTACTGGTAATATGTTGTGGGTTGACTGCCCCATCCCCACCTTTTAGCTGATAACCAGCCTGTCCTGCCATGTAGAGCCATAAGAAGAAAAAATAACTTCTAATTGCTGCTTTTTCTGACTTTTTTGGTGTGTTAATGGCAGACGGCTTTTACTTAAAAATCATGGCTGAAGTGTGGCTCTTACTATAGAGGTTTCCAGATAGTTGGATTATATCTGCATCTGTTCGAAAAGAGCTCTGCATATTTAATAATAAAAGAAAAATCTGTTTGGAGTTTCTTACTAGGGAAAAATTGGGGGCTACCCCCCCAGTTGTGTGTGGTTTTGTTTGTGGGTTTTTTTTTGGTGTGGGTTTTTTTTTTTGTGTGGTATTTTTGTGGGTGGGTTTGTTCGCTTTTTCTTAAAGAAGCCTTAAAAAGCATTTCTGAGTTATTCTGGCTCTGTTACAGGAAATTTAACGTATTTTCCTCCAGTCCTTTGGTTACAACTTCTACTTTTTGTCCTGTTTGCATACACAAAAGGCAGGGCAGTCCTGTGAGGTTGAAACACTGATTCCACTGATCCATCGCTGTAATAAACTTGTCCTCGTTGGAGATCCCAGACAGCTCCCTCCTACTGTAAAATCAGTAGTAAGTGTTCAAACTGTATTTTTTCATGCTATATAGTGGATATATTATAAGAAAAGTATCTATAGAAAATACATATAAAAAAGCAAAAAAACCCAAACGCTTCAATGTCAGATCGTGATGTGTATCAGATGATAACTTTTGCCCTGCCAAGTTTAGTCTCTGTTATGTGGAGACCATATGGATACTGCCTTCAGATGTGTGAATAAAGCTAATACAAATGTGTGAGTGTAACCTCTATAGACTTACGTGATGTAGCTTGAAACTGATTTCATGCACCATTTAGAATAGCTATGGCAACACAAACTTCAGTGCAGCTCGGCACTTAGTTTGTGGTGGACGTTGCGTGGCGGCGGGCTCCGTTATTTCATCATTGAGCTTCATTCCGTGTCACATTCCTTCAGGAATGGAGGATAAAGACTACCTGTTTGTGTGGGGACGTCCTCACCCTATAGATGTGTTCTATGGATGAACATATTGGAGCAGTTTCTTGAATCCAACTGTAGAGAGGACTGTTTTAAACATCTGATAAAGAAAGGGAGAAAACCAGACTGGTTTCTCTAGAAGGGTAGATTGTCTGCTGGTTTAATGAGATCCCACCTGGAAGATGTTACTTTTTGTTGATGTTTTTAAAATTTTACTACGTTATGACTCACAAAGGAAGACTACACTGACAAAAATTCTGATTAATGCAGGTGATATCTACTGAAATAATAAGACTAACACACAAACAGAAAATTGGAGTGCAAGTAGTTGTCATTTTGTCAGTGATTTAGAAGTTTAAAAGAAAGTACCAAATAGTTTTAAGTCCATAAAGCTATTTCCTGTCATTAATCTGGGACCTCATTCCCCAGAAGTCAGCTTCATGTTTTCCCTCTGGCAGAAAGCTCAGGAATATGGCTACGATCAGTCCTTGATGGCACGCCTGCACAGGCACCTGGAGGAGCAAGTACAGAAGAGTGTTTTACGCAGCCTGCCAGTTGTGCAGCTGACTGTGCAGTACAGGATGCACCCTGACATCTGCCTCTTCCCATCCAATTATGTTTACGGCAGGACTCTAAAGACTGACAAGTGAGTAGCTTTCTGTTCTCCTTTCTGAGCAGGGGGCATTTCAAAGAAGCCTTTTCATATCAGGCTATTCTTTTGAGTCTAAAAAATTCTTGAGGTTGTGGGGAGGGGAGGATGCTTAATGGGAGAAAACTTGCATTCCATCTGTTGTTAGTGCTGGCTGTGATACATAAGTTTAACTCGATTCCTTAAAATTGAGCGTACTTACTGCTTAGAGTTCATTTTCAGGCTTTGGTATATGCAGGTAGCAGTGAAAATTAAGGACTCTTGGCGTGGGTGGGGAGCTGAAAGTTGTTTGATAATTATGGCATAAATAAAAAAAGTACTAAGTCTTAGAATTTCTGTATGGTTACCTGGTGATAAAAATGTTATTTACAGAGCAACAGAAGAGAGCAGATGTTCTTCAGAGTGGCCATTCCAGCCCTACCTTATTTTTGATGTAGGAGATGGTCGTGAGGAGCGAGACAATGAGTAAGTCCTTTATTTTACTCCGCCAAATTTTAGGTTTGCTGAGAATTTATTACCTGCAGAAGAGCCGTCTTCTCCATTGTTTCCAGTATGCATTAAGAAGCCAGAACTGTATTTTCAACTTGATTTAATTTTACAAAAAAGCAGGTGTTAAATGGCTCTGAATTTTTATTTTTTGTCTGAAACTGGTTTTAATCCTGGTTTGACTATCTGCTAGATACCAGGGAATACCAACAATCTCTGCTAACTCTACTAACAGTTTCTGATTCCTAATTTGTTTTTTTATCAGTACCTTTCCTTTCACAGCTGCACGCTGAGGTAATGCCAGAGGGTGGCAGGCTCAGTCCTCCCTTTTGCCTGTTCTGCAACGAAAGTAAAGCTATGTCGTTTGAAGGGAATGTGAAGTGCAGTTGTCACTGCTAGCACTTCTCATTGCTGCTAGCCCCTTGTCAGGGCCTGCTTGCAAAGTTCTGAGCCTCCTGTGAAAGAGGGTGCAAAAGTTCAAGACGGGCTTTGACTCATAATCCCCCTACAAATTGGGCTGAAACGTTGAATTTGAAAGAGCTGTCAAATGTATTTCTGTAACGTTTCTATTCTGTCTTGCTTAGCTCTTTTAGTAATCCTCAGGAGGTGAAGCTGGTGATGGAAATAATTAAAACAATTAAAGAAAAAAGGAAGGATCTGGGTCTTCGTCGCATTGGAATAATTACCCCTTACAGCGCCCAGAAAAAGAAAATTCAAGAACAACTGGACAAAGTGTTTAAGAACAACAGGTAAAGAAACCATGAGGTTTCAAATGGGACTTGGCTCTTGCATGTTAGTCCTTTATTTATCCTCTCAATGTCAAAAACACTCAAACTTTTTTCTGTGCTACTAAAATCTGTACTTAATGGCCTCTTTGTACCATTGCTTAGTTATTACTTTAATAGATGCTTTGATTATATAGCAGGTCTGAATGAAGCTGATTTACCCAGGGTTATTTTGACAGCTGATCATTAAGGATAGTGTTCAGGCTATTTGCATCAGTGTGTTGCTTAAAAATTAAGCTAACATAATTAACATAATTTAATGGCTTGCTAATTCGTTCTTCAACAGCCCAGGAGAAGTGGACACAGTGGATGCATTCCAGGGACGAGAGAAAGACTGCATCATAGTGACGTGTGTCCGGGCAAACAGCGCTAAAGGGTCAATTGGGTATGTTTTTCTTCAGTGATTTGCAAGTCCTGTTTCCAATCACACTCTAGAATAGTCGTTATATTTTTCATAAGACCGGTAAGAAAGTTATTAGAGAACAAGTCATTACAGCCAGCAACCTAAAGGGTATCTTAATGCATGAATTAATGTTACTGTTTTGAGATCTCTGAACAAAAGGGACATGGAAATGCTCAGTATTGTGTTCTGCGTCGCATGCTGGTGAGTTCGCATGGCTGCCTCAGCCTGTCTCTGTTTCGGTTTAGTGGGACTGGTCTTGGGAACGTGGCTCTTTGCATTAGTACTGCAGCAGTTATTCTTGCAGCTTTTGATAAATATTGTAACTTTCTGAATGCTGCTGTTTTAAAGCAAAATCTTTTTTCTGTGACTGTAGCTATCCTATTAATATAGCATTCTGTCTGTAAAAGTATTGTTAACTAGTTGTGTATGTCATAGGTGTGTGATGCAGGTAAGCTGGATCTTTGATTTGTAGATGAATGTGCTTGTCTTTTGAGTTAGGAGAAGATTTGCAGGAAGTCTTGATTCAAGATTGCAGATTTGATAATTTTATATGGATTTTTCCTACCTGAAACAGAACAAACTAGATACTGGGTGTGCTGTTTACCCCGAAGCCACTACAGCAGTTGATTTATTTCTGTAACTTACTGATCATTTCAGTTTAAATAATAGTAGTGGAAATATGCCTTCTTATAGGTCATTGGCTTTTAAGTTAAACTATGGGAAGTCTGTTTGCATAAACAAAGATCTTTGTTTCTGCATACCAGGTTTCACTAAGCTACTTGCATTTCTCTCATACTAATTTTCTAATTGCTAGATAAAGGGCTTTTAATTGCGCTGATCAGTGCTACTTTGGGAAGAGAAAGAATCTAAATCCTATAGTAAACAACAATGATGCTTTTTGGAGACTTAATTTGGTTGATTGAGTTTGGAAGCTGAAGCCAACTGGAACCTGCCATTTCTTTTGGCTGACTTGGGACTTAACCTCCATCTATTCGTTTGGGAGAAAACTTCCCAGCTTACTGTGGTGAAGCTCTATACACTAAAGCTTTGGCAGTGCAATGCCTTAGATGCTGTGTGTACTGATGACTTGGACGTGTCTGCTTCGTGGTCAGGTGTCATTGGCAATCTGTGATGGGAGAGTTTGCATCACCTTTACCTATCATCTTGTAGCTGAGCGAAGTAATTTGGTCTCCAAGGTTGCTAGTCCAGCATTAAATTTACTCTGAAAGTCTTGCAAAGGGAGGAGAAAGCTCTCCAAGAAATGACAAAGGGCCACTTTTTTTTTTTTTACCCCCCCCTGAGGAAATAATCTTGGCATCTTTCAGTTTTAAAAGCTGTTAGGAATATTTAGTAGTCTTTCAGGATCTCTCTTCCCTCTGCCCCTGCCCCTCCCAAGACCTAGAGAAGTATAATATCTGTGCTGCTGGATCCACACCTGCAGTCTGCTTCCTGCCTCTGTATCTTTTCTCCTGCACGCCCCAGATATTCTGCGGTGGCCCTGGGGCTTTTACGGACTTTACTGCAGGGGTTGTGAATTTGCTAAAGAGCAGGCCTCGGTGCCATGACCGCAGTACCAGGCATCAATGTTCAAACCAAGTTGTAGAAGAATGTGACTTTGTATTGCGAAATTTGTCAGTGTAGAATAAGCTGTGCATTTTGGAAGCTTTTTCATTAGAGAAGAAATAGTTTGTGTTGGTTTCACAAGGCTTTTTTGAGTTTGGGTAAATAAGCCCTAACAGAAATCAACCTTTAAGAATACACTAAATGTTTGTTTGTTTAGGTTTCAGTACCTTGGTCTGCAATTCCACAAAAACAAGACTAGGCAATTTTCATAGTGCAAATACTGACTTTGGCAAGAATATACTGTTCACTCTTGAAGCATGACAAAGCAAAAATCTTCCTTCACGTGCTTTCAGTGCAGGTCACCTTCAAAATAAAGTATTTATGGCCAACATTCAGTATTTCAGTAGAAAATTTTCCCATTAATCATGCCAAATATTATTAGTCTGTTTCAGTTCAAGTCAAAAAGAAGCTTAAAGACTTGATAGGTGAAGTGAGGTTGATGTCCTTTGAGTAACATTTAGGGAAGCAGTGGTTGGCGTTAAGAGGGGATTTGCTTTAAGAAAGGAAACATCAACGGCAAGAGCTGGAAAGAACTGGAATTCCCTGCAAGGAATCAGAGCGGTGAAAGAACACACAATTCAGGCAAAGCTCTTGGTGTAAGGCAGGGCTGCTGTGGTGGGATCTGGGAATGGGTCACAAACTGCTGATGCCTTTATAACTGCCTCTGTTACCTTTGTTTCACTGAAATCCGATATTATCTCTTTTACTCATAACATTTAAACCTTCTGGAAGAAGTAGTTCAGGAGCTTGATTTTTGTCTTGTCACCTAGGTTTCTGGCAAGTCTTCAGCGTCTGAATGTTACAATCACCCGAGCCAGATTCAGCCTCTTCATCCTTGGAAGACTGAAAACGCTCATGGTGGGTATAGTGTTAATCACATGATTTTCTGTGATCTACCCTTTTAGGCCAAGTCAGGGTTGGGGAAGTGAAAACCATCTTCAGGCTGCTCCAGTCTATGAAAGGGGACCCGTTTCTAGTGTATTGTTAAATTAATACCATCCAGGCCTCTAAAGGGTTCTCTTTGAAAGTTTTGGCTGTAACTGTCATAAAAGCTTTAAAAAAACCCAAACCTGTTTACTTTCTTCCAAGAAGGAAAGTTAGAAACTACTCTGACAATATTTTTAGTAACTAAATTGTAACAGTCCTTTACAATTCAAGTGTGGGGGTTGTGAAAAACCTCTCTGCTGGTAAGATAGGATGATCGCAGAGATACTTTCCTGCTTGATCCTTACTGTTCCTCCAGCTATTGCAGTTGTCACTGGGTACTTGAGCAAGGAAAATGATTTTAAAAAACGAAACCAGTCCAAAACTTTCCCCTGATCTTCAGATTATGGTTTTTGACGCTACTTTGTGTAGCCATGTAGTTTCTGAGGATACTCTTTGAAACAAAACCACATAGGTGGCCTTTACAGTCCCCCAAGTGAATGTGCAGGGAGTGCTCTTAAACAGACTTAATATCTTACAGTACTTAATTTTTACTTTTTCCAAGGTGGGGGGTGTTAGCAGTGCCACTAGAGGGCATTGAAGCCATGTTCCTGTTTCCCTCTGTATGAGAGAACCCTTCTGGCCTTCATAAATATAGAAATTGTCATTTTAAGTAGTAGCTCACTGATGGTTGAAAGTACCTTCCCTGTGTTACAGCAGCCAGAGTGCCTATTGCTGTTTTGCAAGTGAAACATAAGATTCTTCCATTCCAGAAGGAACATAACAGTGGTTTCCATGACAGTTGTGTCAGGTACCTTGATTAAAGGGGTTGTGCATCCTCTGACACCTCTGTCCATTTGTGTTGATTTCTTTCTGATAACTGTTTTCTTTTGGGGGGTGGTGGTGTCTTTTTTCTTTTTAAAGGAAAATAAAGACTGGAATGAGTTGATTCAGGATGCTCAGAAAAGAGGAGCCATTATCAAGACATCAGAAAACAGCTACAGGAAAGATGCTGTTAAGATTTTGAAGCTCAAGCCGACAGTACAGCCCCCAGCCAAAGCAGGGACAAAGAAACCTTTGTTGCAGGATGATTCTTCCAGTAGCAAGAGGGGTGAACCCGCAAATCCAAGGGAGGCCAGCAGCCCGCGGGAGCTCGCTGCCGGGACTGGCCATGCAGTACCACAAGGAAGCAGAGGGCCCCAGCAGCCTCAGCGGGCTCAGGCTGCCGAGGCCAGGAGAGGCAGTGCCTCCGCACCCGTGCAGGCTGC
>JMFS01032688.1:0-11320 GCA_000699545.1 Podiceps cristatus
AACCCTCCCAGCGCGTCGCTGCTGAGCGTCGGGCCCGTCGCTCCTCCTCTGCAATTAAAGGCCGCGTGGCTCGTGGGCGGCCGCGCTCCCCAGGATGAAGGCAAGGGGCACGCAGGGTAAATGGGAGTAGCCAGGGAGGCTCCGGTCTCTGCTGAGCAGCGTGGCGTGAGCTAACCCGCGTCAGGCCGGGTGGAGCTGCCTCACCACCCGGAGCGGGGGGGCTCTGAAGGCAGCCCAGCCCCCGCAGCTGCCCGAGAGCGGGAGCCACGGGGGAAGCGGGGAGCCAGCGATCCCCCCGGGCTGGGGACCCGGGCAGCCCCCCGGCACCTCCGCCGTTCTGAGCGGTGCAGAACGTTTCCTTGTTAAATGCGACAGATGTTTAATGACCAGGATTTAAATGTAAAACCATAATGTAGCTGCGTGAAGTTAGCGGCTATTTCATGGCTGATTTATGGTCAGTGCAGAGAGGGAAGGGAAAGGTTAATCTGCAGAGTTTGGTCTTGCTGGCAGATAGCACCAGTCATTCCACATTCTCACCTGTCACTCTGGGACGTTTGTGAGTAAAATAGAATCAAACTGCTGTCAAAGATGAATAAATGGGGTTTATGTTATTAGTTTTATTTATTTTTTTTTTAAATCTGCCAATAAGCAAGCTGAATGCTATTTTCTGTGGTATTTTACTCTCTCTAGATGTTAAAAGCTAGTTTCAGGCTTTGTTTTTATCTCTGCCTTAACTGTAAAAATATCTTTCTAAGAGTTTAGAAATCTGCAAAGGAAAGAAAATCTACGACTGACAAGGCTAAGGATTTGCAGAGAAATACAGAATGAATGTTGTTGGCTTTGGGAAACAGACCCATACTTCCAATCTATCCTCTGCTCTAGGTATTTGGTCAGCAAACTATTAAGAATATGATGCCCATTGAATTGGCAGCTTTCACCTCTAATTTTTCATTATTTCTATGAAAAGGTGAAAATTTAATGTAAATTCTTTATGTATCTTGAGTCAAAATATGACAAATTACCTGTTTTGTTTTGGGTCACTATGTTGCTTTTTTTACATCATGGAGAAACAAAATAAGGACAAATTATGTTCTGTGACGGGGAGGGGGAACAGCTATCTCCCCTTGAGCTGATTCGCTAATTCTGGTCAGCTCCAAAGATACCTTTGTGACTGAGCTTCAGAAAGAAACAGGTGGGGAAAAAAAATCTGAAATCGTTTACAAGCAGGTTTGTTCCTTTGGGCGAGGACAAACTTTCCAGAGAGGCCTTGCAGCGAGGGAGGGCAAACTGGGTCAGCTCAGCTGCTGGTTCCCGCGGTGGCCGTGGCACCTCGCTGTGCTCACATCCCAGAGGGCGAGGATGCGGGATGCGGGCTCGGGCACCTGGGCTGCTCCGTCGCTGCCCTGCAGACCAGGGCGTGGGTGGTGGGTACGGGAGGGGTTTCCAGCAGCAGCGCAGTCCACAGCAGGTCACTCTCACCCTTACGTGTGCAAGGGCAGGAGGTTGCTCTTTTCTTCAACGCCAGTGTTTAAATCGGAGCTTTTAAGCACCTTCGCAATACTGTCCGTGTGATCTTCTGGGTTGCAATGGGCAGAGCCATTTCTGTTTTGTTTTGCAAATTAATCTGCAGAGTGTCCCACTGGCCACCCGTGCGGTTCCCCGTAGAGGGATGGAGCTGAGCGATGTTACTCGAGCGTTGCTTTAGGTCAGCAGAGGGGTCTTTGGTAATTCTGACTAAATTCACCTGCAGGACCAGCCTCCTGGGTTAAGCAACCTGAAAACAAGAACACAGTTCATGGAAGATTTCTTAAAAACATTTTAGTGTGTGTTTGCTTGAATTGCATGGAGATGCTGCCTGCGGGGCTGCGCTTCGCCGGGCAGAGCAAGGCGGGTGTCGGGCTTGGCTCGCTCAGTGTGGCTTGTCCCAGGCCAGCCCCGGCCCTGCGGGCTGCGACTCTCAGGCCTCCCGTGCCAAGGAGAGCATTCAGTCCCAATCCGGCCACACAGCCCTCTCCCGGTCCGAGCGTGAACGCAGCAGAGCTGCAGTTCAGCACTGCTGAATTTTGTGGAAATGGATCCCGTTTGGCTCTTGGAAGCAGCTCTGCTCCTGCTGCTGCTGAAGCCTGTGGACTCTGCTGCTTTCCGCGCTGCTTTGCAGGAGAGATGGGGCTTTGCGGAAGGAGGGAAGGAGCTGAGGACCTGGGGATCACGGTGTCACCCTGGGCGCGGGGTGGAGTTTGGCGCAGGGCGTGTGGGTGGCGTCACTCGGAGACGGCAGTAGCTCCCGTGCACGCCGCGCTATCCCGTCCTTGGCCAGGAGTTCGGCTCCGTTCAGGCTTACTTGCCCCTTGGTAGTCAGCTGTCTTGGATCTACTGGTGAACGTGTGTTGCCTTCTCCCACCCCACTTCCAGCTGCGGATGGCCACGGCCAAACCGTGAGCTGCTTCGAGAGAAGGCGCAGCCTTGACCATCATGGTGCTTCACAGATGCCTTTCCCTTTCCCGGACAACGTATCCTAAATGTGCTGTGTATGTCAGTGTGAAGAGATGCTCGCACAGACGGCTGCTCACGCTGCACCCGACAAAGTGTTTCTTTTTATTGCCATGCTAGAGAAGCCTTCCTCGGGGGCTCCTCCTCACCTGCCGAGGGTCAGTTTGGCTCACTTCTGTTTCTCCTCCGTGTGTTTTCAGTATGTAAACATCAGACTCCTGGGTGGTAGTGTGTTTGGACTCCATGAGGCCTGTAGGATCTAAGTGTTTAAAAAAAAAAAAAAAAAGAAAGAAAGAAAAAAAAAAGAACTAAAAATAAAAACAAAACAGAAAAGCCCCAAGACCCATGTTAAAGTCCGTGCTTTGAAGTTCTTGCTTCTATGCCGGTGATTGAAGCAGCGGTGTTGTAAAGGCCTTGTTCTTGAAATGAACCAAACCAGGCTTTTTTTTTCTGTTTTTTTTTCCTTGTTTTTTTAATCCTTTCTTCCCTACTTAAGAGTTGCATCTAGCCTTGTCTGCTGCAATTCCTTCCCTCCCACCCCCCCCTTCCCATTCCCTAGGGAAACACAGGTGTCAACCCAGTGTTGCAGGTCATGTTGTCCTTTCCTGGCAGCCGTCGGTCATTGAACGTGTGCATGTTGATCACGGCGTCCGTCTTCACCATGACGGGTGGCTGGGGCTTGTGTTTGACCCGTCGCTGGCAGGTGAGCGACAGCCGGATCTCATCGGCCATGGCGCTGCAGAAGGAGCGCTGGGGAGAGCAGGGACAAAAAGCACCGTTACCCCTGGCAAAATGTTCTGCTAACCTCTCCGTGAGCAGGAGGATGCTGAAACTAGGCTCTGCAGAGGGCAAGCACGAAGTTTACGCTGCATTTAAGGCATCATCTGTGCTTAGTGGGACTTCAGTGATGCGTGGGCGTCTGGTTGACCCCTCTCCTTTGGCAAGCACTGTACCTCTGGCGCACTAAATCCTGCAAAAAGGCAGAGCCGCAGGCGGCTTTCGGAGTGCTGGTGCTTTGTGTGATCCCTGCTGGCTGCCTGCTGGGGCTCTGGCAGATTTATGTGCTGGGAGCCAGAGGGCTATCGAATCCTGCTGGGCTTGCTAGTGGGCAGTTTTCCTTCATCTACCTAGTCCATCACATGGGCAGCTTGCTTTGATTTCTGGTCATGCACCTAAACGCACTTTCCACTTACTGTACCACGACATGTGAGGAAGAGGGAAAAACATAAAAGCGGTCCTCTTGTTTCATGAGCCCTAATCAGCCATTGCGGGTGGGATGGGCTGCTTGTGTATGATAAGGTAGGATGAGGCTTCCTGGTGGACCCTGAGCAGTTCCTTGAGGCTTTTTCAACAGAAGTGGGGAGGAGAGATGCAGACTTCACGTGTGCATACGTGATGCCTGGAATATGCAACACAATTGCATGTGATAGTGGTGAGTGGATGTAACAGCTCAGAAAGGTCCCTCCCGGGCACCTTGGTCCGTATTTTCATGACTTGTGTGTCAGCTTGCTCAAAATTACCCTACAAATGTCTACTAGTCTAGTTACCGCAGCAGCAGGTGACCCTGACCCGAGGCTGTCAGAGCGGGACAGAGCAATGAGCCTTAGGGGGGTGGCATTTTGGGGGTGCTGCATTTCAGCCCTTGGGCTGCGGGTGCTTGGACCTCCAGGCTCTGTGCCCCCTGGCCAGCAGCAGAGGCAGGGCCGAGTCCCTCTGCCCATCTCCCTGCCTGTCCCTGGGGTCAGCGTGCAAAATCCTCAACGGCTGGGCTAGTTGTGGTGCAGGGACACCGAGGAAATCAGTACCTGCTCACGCTCCGCCGTCTTGCGCAGCTTGTAGATGAACTCCACCATGGCCACGAAGACGGACAGCACCAATCCTGCTGCCAAAACGATGAAAATCCCGCCGATGTTTTGGATGCCCAGAGCGCTGGCCTCCTTGTTCTCATCCTCAGGGCAGCCGTTCCCCCGCCACCACTTCTCCTTCATTACGTGGAGCTTGTCCTCCTCCTGGAGCTGGAGGATGGCAATGGTGATCTTGTCCCTGTACGGTGACCCTGGGGAGGGGGAACACCATTACACACAGGGGGAAAGCGGGACAAAAGTCACAAAGCAGGGAAAGTGTCTGCGGTAAGCAGGGCTGTTAGACCTCACTTCAACAGACAGACGGTGTAAGCTTTGGTGTTTGGAAATTTGCTGTTGGGAGTGGATTAGCTTAATCACATCTGTTGTATTTGTGGTAACTAGCCCCTCTCCTGGGCTACCTATAGAAACCCACCGCTGTCACTTACCCATGGGAGTCCCGATCCCGTAGCCTTTGGAATCGATGAGCCCCCCGATCTGAGTCAGATTGCAGTTCCTCTGGGTGATATATTCGATAGTGGTTGACTCCATCAGCAGGGCGTAATCGGCTGTGAGGGTTCGCTGGATTCCTTCCTCGTTGTTTTTAACAAGTGCTGTGGGTTTGCTGCTCATGAAAGCCCACATTTTTTCAAACGTGGAAATCTTGGATTTCTGGAAAAATGATACCCCCCACCCCAAAGTAAGAATTAATCTTCCATTTGCTGAAACTTGGTGTCTTTCCAGTAAATAATAATAATGCCAATTTGAGAACACAATGATCACAATGTGATCACACAATGGAACTACTGCCAGTTTGACCTTGTCTTAAGTATCTCTCTGCTTTCACTGCTCTACATTGTTTGGCTTCACGTTGCCATAAGAGGAGACAAAGGTTCCGTCACGCTTCATGTTGTGCAGACACTCAGCAAAAAGAGTCGCTGCTCCGGAGACCTGTGGGTGGGACTGAGCTGTTCACTCGCTGCAGCCGGCTACGGCGAGAGCCTGCCTTCGTGCCCTGCACGCGTGCTACTGTGATGGGCTATCAGCCTATCTGTTTAAATGTATTACTTTCCTAACCAGAGTTTTGTTTATCCTGTGGTGTTTCTGCACAATGAGAGAAGACAGAGAACATTTCAGAGGGCATGTTTTTCTCTTTTGCACGCACACTATTATATTTTTGTCTTTCCTCAAGCATCGCAAGGAAACAATTCTCCTCTGAGATACGTGCAACTGCCAAACAAATTTAACATATCCACATAAAGAGAGGCATAAAAATATTCGAGAAGATTGTCTTACGGCTAAAACCAAACATGGATATTCTTTCACTATCAGCAGGCATTCTGTTAAAAAAGAAGGAATATGTTTTCTAGCTTACTATTCATGTGAATGTCTTTTTCTTCTTCTAGTAAATGTGTTGGGTGAGAAGAAATATGGTTATTTTATGTCTTCCCATAACGTTTGAAATACACCATTTATCTATAACCACCTTCTGAATTGTCACAGAAGACATAACCGGCTGCCGGCGAGGACGGCTCCCCAGGAGAGGCACAGCAGCTTTCTCTTGCAGAACCTCCTTCGCTGGTCACTGTGTTCCCGTGGGTCAATGTAGCTCTCGCCAGCTCTGTGTATCCAGATGAGCTCTGGAAAAGCACTTGGATATTGAGGCTTGTGTTCCTGGGGCTGCCTGCTCCTTTATGTGACGTTCTTCTTTTCTACCTAATTTCTTGTTTTTCCTAGATTTCTTTTTGCCTTCTT
The DNA here is from genome assembly GCA_000699545.1 of Podiceps cristatus. Classification (NCBI taxonomy): domain Eukaryota; kingdom Metazoa; phylum Chordata; class Aves; order Podicipediformes; family Podicipedidae; genus Podiceps; species Podiceps cristatus. Next base: position 6,087 of record JMFS01032688.1, read on the forward strand.
ATTTTATAAGAGGCGGCTTAGTCAGCCAAAACCTCCTCCTCCACACCTTCACAACACCACTTAGCAGGAGCCTGAAGCTGCCTGATAAGTTGGAGGGGCTGATAAGTCATTGTGCTTTGCCTGGAATCAGGGTAACTGCTCACCTGCAGCTGCACGAGGAGCCGCTGCAGCAGAAGCTGCGCTTTCTGCTTTAGCTGTCGTTTATCTCCGTTTCAGGTCTCTGTCCTTCCGTCAGAAAGCAGGAGATGGAGCCCCAGCCCATCCCAACTGCTGCTATCGCATCTCCCCCTCATTTTTTGAGTATCACCCAAAACGTGCCAGCATGGTTCTTCTGATAGAACCACTATAAATAAGGGTAAACTAGCTAAGAAAAAAGTCCCTCATAATGCTTTACATTTCAAATGCTTTGCCTGTCCATGTCCTTTTTACAGCACGTTTAACAAAAGTTAAACAAAACCTTAACACCCCAAAGCTGGTTAGTGCAGCGCGGGGACAAAGGCTAGTCCTCTCTTTAACTCTGTGGGCTCATTCTCCTGCCTGAGATAACCGTGGGCTCGTTTCTTCTCAGTCAAACCTAATGCTTGTTATAATCCACTTGATGAACGTGCAGCAGTGCATGTGCTGGAGCAAACTTCATTCAAGAGGCAGGATAATCTCCCTCACTTGAAAATCTGGGCCAGTGCCTGTAAGGTAGATTTGTGGCATCTATCAAACCTCAAAGAGCAGCAAGAAATGTAGCCTCCAAAAGGATTATTAAATATCTGTGCATTACAATGGGTAATTGAAATGAATAGCCTACTTGGCTTGCTGATAACAACTTGTTTAACATTTATATAGTTCACATCAGAGGCCTCTGGGTTCACTGTCTCTCCCTTTCTCTCTTTCTCTTCCTACATTTAATGCTCCTTGGGTGTTGACACAGAGCTCTTAAACAACATCAGTGTTCTCCCAGTTTAAAGTATAGAGCAAAATAAACTGGCAAAAAATCAATAGGCTGCATTTAGTGAAGCTAATAGGACTTGCATGAGCCATTGTAGCTCTTCAGGCAACTTAAATTACATGAGACAGGGCTCCCTGGAAGAGAAAAAACACTTTTCTCTTCTCTTCTCTTCTTAAATCACTGCTTCTGACCAGCTGAAAGGACTTAGTTGTGTTTTGAAATGGCAGGAGGAGCCCAGCTTTCTCGGCTCTGGCTGTGCTGCTTCAAGCCCCCTCGGGGCGTCCGGGGTGGGAGCACCTGTGGAGGGGGCACCCGTGGAGGGGTGAGCACCCTCTTCTCCGGCTGGAGCACCCCTAGGAGAGGGCTCACCGCGAGGCCGGAGCTATTTGTCGCTGCTGGCTTGTGCCTAATGCAACAGCCGAAGCACAGACCCGGCGACCCGGGGCTGAGCTCCTCGGTGGAGGGGGGCTGTGTCCCCGCAGCAAAACGCCGCTGGTTGCAATGGCCTCCTTTTCCCCAAAGACAAGGCTGTGGTAGCTCCATCGGGGAGGGCACGTCAAACTCTTGGTGCAGGCAGGGCGGCTCGACACACATCTCTGGTCAAGCAATCTCAGGCTCTCCCCATAGTCTAAAACCTGCCACCTCCTCACTGGGAATTTATTTCCTATTAGGTTCTTCAACGTAGCTAACATGAGATAAGAACATTCCTTTTCCAAGTGAAAATTCACCAACTGTAATTCTGAGCACAGCACTTAGCAGTTTGATAGACCTGGCTATTTGTTAAAAGTCCAATTTAGAAGCAATTGTCAGTCATTGTGAGAGCAGTCATCAATCAAAAATTGCAGAGGCAACCATGGTGCGGAGCGTGCAGTGCTCCAGCTCGCACCCGGTTCTGGAGAGCCTTGACCACTAAACATTTTTTGCTATTAGAGGAAAAGTTGTTTCTTCCTCCCTTTCCTCCTCTCAGAATACTTCAACCATACTGCAAAGGTGGTCGCTTATTTATGGACATTTGGGTGATGTCACCTGAGAACATGCCGTTTAAATAAGCAAATACATCTAGCAGTAATTTAGTAGTCAGTAAACAATGCACATAAATTTTGGGGTTTTTCCTTAGACTTTGTGTGTGCGTGGACATTTTGTTTTGCTGGACCTCTGGTTTTATAGCTTAAGTAATTTACCTTAAAAACTCCTTACTGGGGTTAGTTACTGGTTTGGACTGATCCTGGCTGTGCTGTGGCTAGGTGCAGATTTCTTCTCTGCGGAATCACTGTTTACGTTTCTGGGCTGCATAAAAGAAGTCTGAATTGGTGGCAGGCAGAGAGACCCTCCCGTGCCCCGGCGTCCTCCGTAGGGTCCCCAGGTCCCCTCAGTGGCAACTTTGCTGCCAGGGTGGATGAAGAGGAACTGCTTGGTTGCTCTGAAGCATTAAGACAAATGGCCTGACGCTGACATCTCCCTGGCAGAGGAATTCCAGAGTTGGGAACTCCGGGATGTCAGGAATGATGGAGATCGTTCCTAATAAGCAAAGGCAGTAGTTTAACACTGCTGATCAGTGCAGCCGTGGCTCGCGCCGGGGGGTCGTGTCTCTCTCCTGGCGATTCATGTGAGTGGAGCTTCTCCTCGTTTTGGTCGGGGTAAATAGCATCAGAATCTCGTCTGCTGTCCTCTGCATCTTAATCAAAGCCTAAATGAGATGCACGTATGAAAAGCTGGGTACCAGCCCCTCTGAATGCAGCAATGGCAATGACACTGAGAGCTCCTCTAAATTCATTCTTTAGAGTCACAGCTCAGAAGCTACCTTTAATAACCAATGCTTCAAGACCAGTCACCCAAATAAATTAATGGAATAGTTTAGAGGAGCCACTACAAGGCATCTTGCCAAGACGTATATGCTTTTTTATCAGTGCAATTGGCAAGAAAGTAACTTTCAGGCTTAAGATTTTCAATTCCAGCCTCTATGAAAAAATAAATTGATTTTCACCAACTGGAGATACTTACTCTTGAGGATTTAACATTTCTGTACAAGTGAATATATATGTACACACATACACACACTCTCACACTCGTACTCCAAACCGCACATTAAACTCGGCATTTGTTCAGAGCAAGACAGCGTCCTTTGCAAGATATGACAGATTTCTGGCATGATTTATAATGAACGCTAGATGCTGTTCCTTAATTAATTGATCTGTGTTTATTCCTGTAACTCAATCTGCATTGCCAGGGAATAAATAGTTTTTCAAAAGTTCTTTTCATTAAGTCAAAATCTGCCGGTACAGTTGGCAAAACGCTCTCTTCTGCTTCCCATTTGCCATAGCTGGTCAGCTCAGCTGCACAGGCAAAACCCGTCTGGGAGCAAGGTCGCTCGCTGTGGGTCTGCCCCAGAGGTCTGTTCTGGCTTGGCTCAACAGGGAGCTTCTGCAGCGGCTGGTTAGCGCTTTGGGAACCCTGTGCAAGGCGTTTGCCTCCCTCTTCCTCCCGTCTCCCATTGCTTCCTCAGCTCAGCTCCGGGATAGTGCTCTCCTGCGGCCCTAGATCCCGCTTTGCCAGCTCTCTGGGAGCCGGGAGGGCTGCAGACCCAGGCGAGGTTCAGGGAAGGCCAACGGTGGCCCGAGCTGCAGACGAAGGGGCCGCAGGGCCCAGGCTGCGGCCTGGGGGTCAGTGTCTGTGGTCTGCAGCTTCTTTAACATGGCGAAGCGGAGGAGTGAGTTCCTAATGTGAGGGGAATGGCTTTGGGGAACAGTCATACAGGGAGCAAGGTAGCAATTTGGGCTAAATCTTAGCGGATAATCCACAGACTGGGTACAGTGGGGGGTCCCAGTCAGGGTGCTGCCATCAGCCGTTTGTCCCAGCAGTGACCCTGTTCAGCAAAGTGCAGGAGTGCTTGACCGCCGGATCCCCGGGAGCAGCAGTCGCGCAGCCGCTGTCTCTGCTGTAACCCCTTTCCGCAGAGCAGAGAGAGGCCACGTGAAGCCTCCTGCAGCCCCGTCCCTTCGGTCCCACCCCTCCGGAGGGAGGGCAGAGCCCCCGCCGACGTGGAGGGGCCGTGGCTCGGGCCTCCAGACCCCTGTGCTGTTGGAGATACCCCGTGCAGGCGGCGCTGGCAGAGCGGCCATACCCAAACCCCGTCGTTCAACAAAGACCTCACTGAGGGGTGGGAGAAGTTCTATCTCTCCCGTATTTCTCTGTACACAAAGGACAAGTGAACATAGCATCTCACGTGAGGGCTATCGCTGCTCCAGCGATCAAAGCACTGCCTCCAGACCCCTGTGCTGTTGGAGATACCCCGTGAAGGCGGCGCTGGCAGAGCGGCCATACCCAAACCCCGTCGTTCAACAAAGACCTCACTGAGGGGTGGGAGAAGTTCTATCTCTCCCGTATTTCTCTGTACACAAAGGACAAGTGAACATAGCATCTCACGTGAGGGCTATCGCTGCTCCAGCGATCAAAGCACTGTCAGAAGGGACATCCCTGAGAATTCATCTCCAAGCAATAATAATAAAAAAGAAAAAGGAAAATACACTGCATTAATAAACCCTGCCAAATGCCTGTTAGAAGCCTGAAGAATGATTCTGATGGATAATGATATGAAACAATGAATATACTGTGTCCTTGATGATTTTTAAAGAAGACAGTTTCTTTTTATTCTCATATAAAACTCTTACTGGAAAGAGTAGTTAAAACACAACAGTTAAAAGTCTATCTTTTCCTGACAGCTATTCTAGGTTTATATTGCTTTTGGGAGGTACCGCAGCGCATCTGACCATGCCAAAGATGAAACCACACACACCAGCTCCACAGCAGAAAGCAAACTGAGCAGCAGCAACCTCTGCTGTTCTATACAATGTTTTCATTTCCCAGAATTAATTAAATATCAAACCAAACAAAATCCTCCATTTTTCTTGACCAATCTCTGTTCCTGCCTGGCAAAATAAGCATAGAGATGCGGAAAGTGTAGTGGCTCTTTAACTAAGGGCTAGCCAAGAAAAGTTGCGGAAGAACGCTACTGTTTCTCGTTATTAAAATTCAGCACATTGGCTTCCTTTAATGGGTCTTGGCAATTAAACTGCTGACGGCCCGGTCTAGCTGCCTTTACACTGCGCCTATTCAAATTGTTGCAGTATTCCAGGCACAACCTGCTTTTTAAAGCGTGAACTACGTTTGTCATGCTTTGGCCCATGTATTTCCTTCTGAATTGGGGTGACCAGAGGGGGGAGGACGTTCCCCGGCACTGCTGGCAGTGGTGCCGTGGGGGGATGCAGCCCCGCTCCCCCAGCCAAGGCTCGGCGCT
>KL262787.1:0-20696 GCA_000699545.1 Podiceps cristatus
TACCGTTTGGGGTTAAACCACGACAGTTTAAAAACCAATTATGAGAGGTTGCAAAGCCAAGCAAATTCCTGCAACCTTATTTCATCTCTGTGTGTGTACATATTAGAGTGCTGCATTTAATCATAGAGGTACATAGCATTTTTTCCAGAATCTCATTCTTTAGACAACAGGGCCAGTATTCATACAGCTAAAATCAGTATTTTGTTGTCTCTACACTGTCACGTGCAGGGCCTCATACCTGCTGACGATGCACTGCCCAAATCCATCCAGTGCAGGGATGATTAGTAGCTTCTGTGGTCACAGGGATGAATGTGGCTGTATCATGCATGGGGTCATACTCCGTTTAACAGCTGAAGTTGATGGCAAGGGGGAGAGGAAGTGCTGGTGCAATAGGAATATGTCAACCCCTAGCAGTGCTAAGACTCATAAGGAAGCTGGGTACCTATCTAACTGGCCTGGCTCTTCTGTCTCATAGTATGTTTCATTCTCTCTGCCCATCTGCCCAGTAAGTTTATTTTGACAGAAATACACTTTAAAAAATGAGTAGCATAAGACAAGGAAAAGGGAGGATTTATTATTTATCCCAGCAGATGATTAGATAGTATCCTATAATGTTCGGGTGTCAAAACTCTTCAAACATATTGCAGCTGCAACTAGTATGATTAGTCAAAGTGGTGATTTTAAAACTGCAGCATGTATCATACATGTACCCAGAAGCATATTATGCAGATAAAATCTTCACTCCCATTACTCTTCATGCTTAAGTCAGGTTATATGCCCTGGACATTTAAAGTGTCTAATTGCATCGTTCCACTTTCTTTGCTTAACACCTGGTGTCAGTTCTGTCCCCACCATCTATTCTTTACATCCATGTCCTGTCTCATCTTCTCTCTGGGTTCTTAACCCAAATGTCTGGAGGAGGAGCTGCACTCTCCCTCCTCTCTGGAGGGAGATATCCCAAGTCTTCTTCACTTCCTCACTGGGCAGACTGAAAGAAATGGTGCAGACGTTTTAGTCACAGTGCAAGAGGGTGAAAGATGGAGAGAATCTTCCAGCTCTGTTCTCCTTTTTTTCTTTGAGCAAATTTCTCCCAAATCTTTTAAAAGGTTGTGTATTTGGTATAAAAGGCCTGGAAGCCCTAATGACAGCTCACTGCTGTCTCTTAGTTACATCCTTTAGTTATTTCAATTTGACATCTATCAGGCAGTGGACCTTCCAGCAGAGTGAAAGATAAAAAAGTGACAGAAAGACAGCTAGGCAGATAATACTGAGTAGCTGGAAGACAGATAAGTGTGGACGGTGAGAACTGGAGCCCTAATAGACAGGAACTGGCTGTCAGACGGATTTACAAGGCATTGTAAACAACAGTGCTTAAGAACAATAGGAAAGAAAAATATAAAGTCTAATGAAGGTAACCTTTACATTTTCAAAAACGCTGCAGTTCCTGTGCTTCAGTGAGTTGATGGGCTCCAGTCTAAGGAGGAATGTGGCATGGGAAGAGGCAATGGAAAGGCAATCTTAAAAAGGACCTTTAAAAGGGAAAAATAATGCCATCACTAGCATAAGAATGTAAAACATTTTGGTACGTATTTGCTTGAAAAGCCTTCTTCCAGGTGTTGCCTCTAACATTAGCTTCCTGACCAGCAGGTGAATGGAAAGCCCGTGCAAGTAGGTTGAGATCTGAGCAAGGATGGTGCTCTTGTTTAGGAAATGCAAAGGAAAAGTAAAGTCCCTGGGGCTTCTGGGCACATACAGAAGAGAAATCAGATAGACCAAAGTCAAATTTGAAGAACAAGAATGTGAGGATTCAGCAGATCTGGCAATACAAGAAAGTCACCACCTGTGCCTATGGTAAAGATATTAAAGTCACTGTTTCATCAAGATCAGGGTTTCAGGCCAATTAATTTTTCACAGTCCTCAAGTTTATAAAATACCTTATCAGGTATTCTATTAGCATTTCCCAAATGTTGTTGTTGTTGTTAATATGGTTTATGTGAAGCATACAAAAGACTACATTGCTTTTGGATTAAAAATCATTGTGTGCTTACATTTATCAGTCTGTTCAGCCTAAGCACTAGTCCACACTGCACACATGCTAGTTTGCCCCTTAGGTTCCTTCTGGAACAAGCCAGCTAGCTCCCTTTCAGACTTTTTTTTTCCTAATGACTGGAAGGCTGACATGGAAAATGCACTTGGTTTTAGACCAAGTCTTGCACAAGACAGGTACAGCATGAAAACACTGCACTGCCTAACAGCGGTAAATTGTTCAATATTTTCCAAATTCCTCTAGGCACAAGGGCCTCTGAGGTGATATAGTAAAAAACATTCCTCCAGGGGGAAAAAAAAAAAAAGTATGTATGTTTCAAATCATTAATTTAAAACCCCCCCAAACCCAACCAAACAAGAAAAGTCTTCTGTAAACAGCTAGTTAGAAGAGAGAGAGAAAAATAGAGAAGGAGAGAGAAAACAGTTACAGATTAAAGCATGTTTTCCCTGGGACAAATGATTTTTTATTCTCAGAATACATTTTATTCTCTCCTAGGAAGGACCAGTTTTTCGTGGTGACTCAGATAGTTGGTACTCCTGGTACATAAAAGCAGGAGCTACGACTGAGGTTATGCTTCGATTTGTAGCCACAGCAGCCGTACATGTGTGTGTTCACTGGAGTGTATGAAACCCTGTCAGTTTTGCTAGAAGTGTTTTGCCTGTAAGGTGCTGCAACAGGGAGATTGAATAAAATGGCAATAAGGAACATGGTCAAAAGCAGTAGTTACTACACTTTGCAAAGTTATTACATTTCCCAGCAGCAGCCTCGTAGCTTTAACAGTGGAAGAAATGCCTGACAACACCCATTCATCCATCCCTGCTTCCTTGAAGAGAAATTTTCTGACTTTTCTAGGTAACTTAATTTGCTTTTGCAAAGAAAGTACAAATGTTACTCTTTTAGATGTTCCATTTACTGGTCTCTGCAGCAGGGAGAAGAGTTCAACAGCATGGTGATCCCAAGCAATGACTGCGTCAGTCTGCTGGTCGGTAAGTGAGGGTGCTTCCCAAAATCCAGATCAGCATTGCGTGATTAACTAACAGTTTTTTCGTTGCTGCTACAGAGTTGGTCTTCTTCCTGCCTTATGCACCACCATCAATAATTATACCAAAATGTCTTAGTGTTCCTAGAAATGATGTATCAAATTTTATCCTAGATAACTGAAGTGGCACAGATAGTGTTTCAGCCCGTAAGCTGGAGAAGGCATAACAACACTGTCCTGCCAGGGACAGTATGTTTTAGGATACTGATACACAATTCTCACAATTGCTCACTGTACTTTCTTACAACTTGTCTATCACTTTAAAGAAAAATCCTAATTTTGGATTGCTCGCTTTATCGCTACTTGTTAACAAATTATGTCAATATTCAAGCAGGGTAAATGGAATAACCTTGGATGCCCATCTGCAAACTGGTCCTGGAATTCTTCTCTAGATGCTAAGACTATAAAATGTACAATTGGTAGAGAACTGAAGGATGTTATGAGACAATGCCAATTGAGAAGGATTTTTATCAAACACATGATTTGAAATATTTTTTGTCATTTTTATGAGATTGTTGCTTGATAAATTTCCCGTCAACAGCAGAGAATTTTAAAAGACTATTCTTCCGAGCCTTCTCATAAAAATGTTTACTTTATATAAAATCAGTATAGCTCACATTAAATTAATTAAAACTGGCTTTTAAATTAATTAAAATCTGAAGAACCACAAAAAGTAAATGCAAATGCAGAATTTTCACCAAGTAACTTGTGAACTTGTTTCACCAAGTAACTTAGAAACCCATTTTTCTAATGGATAGGAATGGGGGGAGCTCCAATAGTCTGCCTTGGTCTAATACTATTTGGTATCTTTCAGAATAATTGAGAAGAATATATATTAAAAAATCAGAAAATTTTCAGCCAAGCTGCATAATGCCAGAGTAGTAAATGTTGAAGACAGATTCCTGCACAGCTTGACTTGGGCTGATTTGTAAAATAGCTCCACGCCAGCAAGGGCGGATTAACATTTACATGTACTGATACAACTATGCGCTCCAAGTCTCAACACAACCCACCCCAATCTCTCCATCTAAATGTAGGTCAGTATCTTAGAATATAACGATGCTGACAAAAACGTTGCTATGTTCTAGTTATTCAGCTGTGTAAGACAATGCTCTAGTTCAGGCAGTAAGTGCTTAGACGTATAAGTAAAAGAACACCAAATTATGAGGTAGGCAGAGTTAGGTCTGTTTATGGCATCATAAACAGATTTAGTTTTCCAGTTTAATTCAGCATCAGGTTCAGCTTTGATGTTATGCTTCAGAAAGGATGTTAAAATTTTGGAGAGCTACAAAATGATTCAGTGTTTGGAAAAACTAGATTTTTTTTCAGAGTGAGAGTGAGCATTTATATCACTTATGGGAAAGACAAGAGAATTCATAAAAATGGCACACACACATTAAGATAAGGAAGAGATTTCTGGTAGTATTTGGCTTTTTAATTTGACAGAAAAGGCTGCCAAGGTACAAGCTAAATAAAAAAAATCAGGCTAGAAATGAGCAAATTTTTAAGTATGAGGCTTAAGCACTGGCACTACCTACCTATAAAACTGGTGAGCTCCCCATTACTGGAAAACTTTAAATCAAGACCATTTGTGTGTGGTAGACATTACATTTTAATCTATTGCCATTACCTATCTGGAAAAGTTAGAGAGTTACAGACATTTGGCCCGGTTTATGAAAGGGGTACAAATGAATGATCAAAATCATCTGATACTGCCTTAAAATTTAGAATAGACCATTTTTCAAAATACCACTGTGAGGAAGCAAGATATTTGGAGAGTAACAAGGCATTGTTTGACTGGTCACTGACTACTGCTTGATTTTGAAATAAGTAATATTTACCAGCAGGCACTTACTTTGCTTATTTCCTCCATTGAAATCTAAAGCAGTACTGTATAAATATCTGAATAAGACCAGAGTCCTTTAAACACCCCTTTTAATTAAACTGATGTCCTTATCTAGTTCCAGGTACCATTTCAAACAGCGGCAAAATTTTTCTCAACCTCGATCTGAATTGATCATAAACAAAAACTCTTCTGTCTACATTTCCTTTCAGTCACACAATGATTCATATTTATAAAAATCAAATACTTGTAGTCAGGCACAAGCTTAAGCAATAAATGTTGGTAAACAGCAAATATATGTGTATTTATGTTTCATTATCAAGATTCACACCGAGTGCTTAGAAGTAGTAGAGGTAATAAACATTTAAGAGTGTTTTGAGCTCTAGCTCACCACGCAGCCCAAGAACCAGCTGCATTAGTGCAACTGAGGAGGAGTTGTAGGGCTGGGAAGGAGTGGGTGGAATCTCACTCCCAGGAGATGTTTCTGTCAGCAGTACCGATGAGAGAAATGTCACTGGAACTAGTCTTCCTGATTTAGACATGTAAGTCACATTTTCACAAACAGGATGTAGGCTCGTAGAGGTTTAAATACCATTTACTTTTGATAAAAGTTATGTCTCTGGATGTCTAGAGGCTAGTATTTATTGCATCAGAAGATACAGACGGGTTCCACTAGAATTCTTGAAAGCACACAAGTGCTCAACACTCCTGTTCAAACCAATTGGCTTAAGTACTCGGAAAATTTTAAATAGTCCAATTAGACATTAAGCACTTGGAAACCTATCCCTAAAACATTTTTGAAATAGAAGTTAAGCAGCAAAGAAAATGGAATACAAACCCATGGGTGCTCTTGAAAAGACTTACATAGTTTTGAGTCTGTACTTTAGCTTAAGCGACTAGAATTCTAAAACATTAATGAAAAAAAAAATTGGTTAATTAAAGTAATTTCATTAATGAGTGTTTTAATGTTGTATCTACTACACTGATTTTATCTCATATGCTTTTAAATACCTTGTTTGCAGTTTCTTTGAACATGGAGTGCAATACATGACTTAAATATAAAATTGTTCAGAGCATGAACACCATACATAGCATCAAGCCTTTTTGCATATTCTGAAGGAATATGTAGGCTTTTTGCTTCTCACCAGCAAATTTAGTAGGCTTACTGGTTGACAGAAATGCATATGAAAGTTTTCATCTTTTTCATCTGTAGAGTCTGGGAGCACTAAAAACTACAGAGAAAAGACTCCACCACTGTGTTCTGGGAGCTTGCATGAAGCTGCTGAGCTTATGTAAAGCCTGACTAAGGGTATTTCTAGATGTCAAAAGGAAGGCCTCCTTTAAGCAAATAAAGGATCATAGAATCATAGAATACCTCAAGCTGAAAGGGACCCATAAGGAAATTTTGCAAAATAAAATGTTCCTTCAGCTGCAGTGTTGGGCTAAATTTTCTATTTGCTGTTACAAATCCAGAAGTGTGAGACTGCGGCTTACTTGTTTTTTATCATACAGCAGTGGTCATTTTTGTGGTAAGTAAATGGTATGGATTCAGCCATTCAAACTCCCAATGTCTAACTGTTTTAGAATTAGATGCTAATTCTATTGTATTGGATTATTTTTCCTCCAGTGAAACTTACTTTCATCTCCAGTTTCAAATTCAAACTTCTGGCTATAGCCGCTGTATCCTGCTGCCGTCCTGACTCTGATATGAAATATATACTTGGTGGCTGGCTTGAGACCTGTGATGATAACACTTGGAGCCTTGGACCTTGCGGAGGAATAGCTGAGCTGCTCATGCTCCTGAGAGACAAAAGAGGGGAGAAATGAGATCAAGTTGAGTTGTACAGACTTTGCAAAAATGATATAGCAGAACCGAAGCTTCACATTCTTCTTATGAACGTAAAATGTGTTTATAAAAGGAGGTGCAGGTATGGATTTCTATACTTTGATTTTGTGCTGTCATAATGTATGATATGGCCTTGACTTAGATTTCAGATTTTTGTCTTTAATCTTGCATATAAACACATCACTTGGGTTAGTAATTACACTGTAGTCAAAATAATATGGAATTAGTACAAGACTACATTCACAGAAAATGGCAGCTAGAATGGTAGCTAATTATTTTTGCACAATGGACAAACTAGGAGGTCAGTAAATACTAGTAAGCTGTAAAAATGTGGGAGTATTCAAATACCCGCTACTCACTTCTACCCGCAGGTAGTGCCAAAATGCCGGCGCTATCCGTGGGTAGACCTGTGGGTAAAAGAAAATAAAAATTAACTTTTTCTTTAAAGTCTGTAAACTTCTAGCATGGTCCAACTGCTTCACTGCTGTTGAACTTAATTTCTCTTTCCAGGTTGCTCTAATCTAGTCATACATGAAATTCCCTTTCACACTCTATATGAAGAAACACTCTCTGCAAGAGTCCCCTGTTTATCTCCTGGCAGTTGATCCTGGGCATCTGCTGAGATTTCCTGGCTCTCCCAGAGATCACTGAGAATTATCAGTGGGAATTACCATTGCAGACCAGCTGCTGAGTATGGAGGCCAGCTGCAGTGACTGCTGTGCAAAAACTAAGTGCTGCTTTGCTAGACAGGTTGTTGACGATACTTTTACACGAGGAAATGACATAAAAGAGCAGAGAGTTTATTCCCTGTCATTAGTTACTGTCAGTTGACAAATCAGTAATCTATAATATTTTATACGGTGCCTTAAGGCCAGCTTTACTTTGTTGCAGGAGGATTTGTTTCCAAACTGACATTTGAGAAGGAATGTCCTTGGCATATACTTAACAATCCACCTGTGATACACATAGGGCACCATATGCATTTATTATACCATGCAGTAATGTTAGAGTGTGTATAAGTTATACAAAGGGGGTTTCCAGCCTGTTAAGAAGGAAACCATCTGGTTCACAGAAGAGATATAACCAGAAGAACAGGTTTCAGTTAGATTCTGTTGGGACTCTTAACCTCTTCTGAGAAACATACGTGTATGTTTTTATATAAAACTAACAGTTTTATATAAAACATGCTGAGTGAACTTCAGTCATGGTGTAACAAAATCACATTAGCATAGAGCAGCATGTATATCATTATTCCCCCAGCAGGCAGGCACGGAGCTGGCTAAGAAAACCAAATTAAAATATAAACACAAAAATAACCTAATGATTCTGTTAAGTGAAGGAGAAGGAAGGCAACAATGACCGGTATTTGAAATAATTACATTTAATGTTCACTTCAAACAGTGGAAATAATTTGAGAAATTATAGTAAGAGAAAGTGTGGATTTGTTCTACAGTCTAGTACCAAATTTTGAAATTGCAAAAAGTGTATATTTAAATTGAAATAGTAAGACACAGTGTACATGTAATCTTATGGATGAAGACTATAATTAATATACCATCTAACACCTTCTATAACTAGCAGAAGGTATCTCCCAATTACTTGAAATGTTATGAATTCACTTTGAACAGATTAGTGGATTTTAGACATACTTTTTCCTTTTTTAGAAATTTCAGAAAATATTGATTTTCTTCTGAGAGAAGGCCAACCTGTTAAAGAGATGAATTGTTTTTTTTTTTTTTTTTTTGCAATTAAGCCTGGTTCAACTTGAAAAATAGCATGTATGTGAACAAAAAACATATAATATTCAGACTTGTAAGAAAATAGAGAAGCCCTACACATACAGAGGAGTTTTCAAACTACTTTACGATGTTTCTCAACATTCGGCGTCTCATTAATAGCTAATTTCTATTCTATAGCCCTGTTATATGTGCAGCTTCCAGAGACGTCCATGTATAGAGCGGTCACATAACTACATGGGACTTGGGCAGGGTATGCAAACTTGGTGAACACAAGACTTGAATTTATTTAGTAATGAAGCTGCTGACTACAGAGTGTACATTTCTGCTCAAAGGGACCAAGTCTTTCAACACAAGCTGTGTTGTAAGTGACCAGCTCAAGTGACCAGCTCAAAATCAATCTAAGAATTAGTTAAAAAAAACCCCACCTGATTTTGCACTAAGACCACACTGAATCACAGGTACAGTCCAATGTTCGTGACCTTGCCTGTAGAATACAGTATCAATACCAGAATCTGTTTTTGCACTTCAGCCCAGGTAAAGGCATGATATCCAGTGAAGGAAAGATTCTGGATATGTTCATTAAAGGTTATGTAAACAGCAAAAGCATGTTTTATACAGGTATTAGCGTGCTTCAGTTCAAAATTTTAGCAAGTACTATGTACTCCATCGTGGCCCAGTCATAGATGGGCAGAGACTTTACACTCTGGAATACTCTGGAAACTTTTATTTAGGCTTCACAACCTGTAAGATAAGGAGAAGACCAGCACCTAAGGATTTTCACTGTATGATGTAATAGTTCCATGCCATTTCCTTTCCCCAGGCTACCTTGCTGCTTGAAATCAAGTTCTAAGCATTTAACAACTTACTGGTTTTTCTGATCTGCTGGAGAGATTGCAGAAATAAAGTTTCAGAATAATTTGATGGAACTGTAAAAAGAAATAGGTTCCTTCAGAGGAGGATGGAAATGGAAATTTTTTCAAAAATTGGTGGAGACTCCCCAAGATCCAATGATAAGATTTACTCCCTGAAGCCTGCAGAACAAAGCCAGTGGCAGCAAAGAACTAGGAATGACTTCTGAAAAAAACAATTTGAGCTCTATCTGTTATGTTATATTTGTTATTACAGGCTAACTACTGCTTGCATAAAACATAGCATTTGGGATATAATAGCTCCCTAGACAGGAATGTGGACAGACAGTTATCATGTATAATTTATTATTTTTAGTTGGTCAAAGATGATGTGTATGACAAGGACTGTGATGGCAGCATTTAATCAACAAAATGGGTCCCTCCGTCCATGT
This sequence comes from Podiceps cristatus, assembly GCA_000699545.1. Lineage (NCBI taxonomy): Eukaryota > Metazoa > Chordata > Aves > Podicipediformes > Podicipedidae > Podiceps > Podiceps cristatus. Next base: position 9,815 of record KL262787.1, read on the forward strand.
GGGCAGGCTGTGGCTAACAGTAGCTTCCTGAGGGGCAGCCATCTCTGCCTGTCCCTTCTGGGTGGTGGAAGGTATTTTGATCACCTCCAAATGCTGTCTGGCTTGCTGCCCCCTCACCACCTGCCTGGGGCTGCCTTCAGGAGGCCCAGAGGGGCCCCGTCTCCATGCCATCTCCTTTCTTCTTTCCTTTCTGCAGCCTCTTACATCATCCATCACACCATCCAAAAAATCATAAAAGTATGCACGATCATAAAAGTAACACTGCTGTCATGTGGGAAAGGGGGTAGGATTTGTTATTGCAACAGACATAGGGGAAAGAGAACCTGTTCGCTTTGGTGTGTCTGAGAAGAAAAAGCTTCAGAAGCCTGTCCCTGAGAAGAAAGTTAGAAATCAGCCTTATTGAACTGGATTCAGGCATAAGACAATTTTACAAAGAGTGGATGCTTTGCCATTACTCCCTTCTCATGACAATGACAAGATCTGCAGCCTACCCAGAAAGATGGAGCTTTCCACAGAGAGATGCAATTTGAGGTCGATGCAGGTGGCTCTCAAGGTTGGCCACTCTTTCTGCCATGATCTTTCCCAGGAAGGCTAAAGACAGTCTCAGAATAAAACAATACCGTTCCAGTCTGCAGAGAAGTATGGGAAGTTTGTTTTATTCTTGCCACAGATAATATGCACTTACTTTTGCTTGGATTCTGGGTTCAAAAAGTGAATTTTAAACTGCAAGACTTAGATGTATTTCCTGATGTTAGTGCATGCTTTTACCAGACTGTCATGGTTTAACCTCAGCCAGCAACTAAGCCCCACACAGTTGCTCGTTGAATCCCTCACGGTGGGATGGGGAAGAGAATCAGAAGGCTAGAAGTGAAAAAACTCATGGGCTGAGATAAAAGATTAATAGATAAAGCAAAAGCCACACGCAAGCAAAGCAAAACAAGGAATTCATTCACTGCTTCCCACGGGCAGGCAGGGGCTCAGCCATCTCCAGGAAAGCAGGGCTGCATCACGTGTAACAGTTACTTGGGAAGGCAAATGCCATCACTCTGAATGTCCCCCCTTCCTCCTTCTCCCCCAGCTCTACACGCCGAGCATTTCTCCCCCCAGCCTTACACGCCGAGCATGACGCCATACGGTGTGGGATACCCCTTAGGTCAGTGGGGGTCAGCTGTCCCGTCTGTGCCCCCTCCCAGCCCCTTGTGCCCCCCCAGCCTCCTCGCTGGTGGGGTGGGGTGAGGAGCAGAAAAGGCCTTGGCTCTGTGCAAGCCCTGCTCAGCAGTAAGAAAACACCCCTGTGTGATCAACATTGTTTCCAACACAAATCCAAAACACAACTCCACACTAGCTACTGTGAAGAAAATTAACCCTATCCCAGCCAAAATCAGCTCACAGACTCTGATTTTATGTTGTGGCAAAATTTAAACAGATACCAGCCCTCCTGTGATGCACCCTGTTTTCCATTGAAAGGACTCATGGTTTTGTGGGCTAGCAGCCACACCATGCTCTGTGATAGATCTCTGACCTGGACAGTGATGGGACCAGGATAAATGGGAAATGTCAAGGACATCTGTATTTCTTGGTAACTACAGAGGACTACTACAAAATCTGCAAAATAAAAGTTTCACTGATATGGCTGCCTTTCCCATTGCATGCAAGCAGGAAGCAAACTGTTGGCTCAGAGTTCATATAAAAGGAGAAGAAATGCTCTGGTCCTTCACATTAGTATCAGAGCAGCATTTGTGATCTTAAGATTGCATAGGACTCACAAGAAGCAGTTCTGAGAGCACAAGGGCTGAGGGTTTAAATGTAAAGGAGTCTATCTAATATAATGTACTCATATAACTACTAGTCAGAATCTGATACAAGGAAATTCATAAGACCTCTACCATAGCCTACTGCAAATTCATCTTGGTGAAAATCTGCAATTAAAATATGAATATAATCCAAATGACAGGTGATGCGAATGTTATTGCACAATGTAATACAGAACCTGTGACTAGCTATCCAAGTTAAACAGAGCTATATTATGAACTTTGAAAATACTATCTCTATTTCTAAATAAATTGTATTTTTATTATTTATGTGATTCTTCTTGTTAGTGGATTCATTTCTGATTGTGACAGACAATCGCAAATCCACGACAGTTTGGTCTCTGCATGAACATGACCACCTTTCAGAATAAAACTTTTCTGCAGCCACCTCTGCATGAGTATCTGAATCTGTATCTATCCTAATTTTATACTTGGCTTTATAGTCAAGACATTTTTTCATATCTAAAGAAACAGAATGACTAAATGGAGGTTGCAATGGTGCTGATGGTCTAAGACTAAACAAACTAGACTAGAATGGAAGCTACAATGGTGTTAATGGTCTAAGACTTGACAAACAGATTTAATAGAGTAGCAGGATCAGAGTGTAAAAAAAATAATAAAAACCTTTCTGCTTTTGCAATGCACCAAAATAGCTGGATCCATCCCATCAACATAAGATGTAAAGAAACATTTCCACTGTATGACATCATCAGATTAAATTATAGTTCTTCATTATGCCTCACTGGAAGTAGGTACTTTATTGATGAATGTCATATTAATTCAACATCCAGATGTTATATAACTGTGATGAGTATTACCGTTTTTCTCATGTGCTCAAAAGAAAGGGGATTCCCTCTGATGATATCATAGAATCATAGAATGATAGAATGTTTTGGGTTGGAAGGGACCCCCAGAGCCCATCTAGTCCAACCCCCTGCAGTGAGCAGGGACACCATTACCCAGATCAGGTTGCTCAGAGCCCCGTCCAGCCTGGGCTGGAATGTTGCCAGGGATGGGGCCTCCACCGCCTCTCTGGGCAACCCCTTCCAGTGCTTCACCACCCTCATTGTGAAGAATATTAAGACTTGCAAACAAATAGATAAGCCTCCACATGCCACACCTATGTGAACATGTTGCTCTCCAATTTTATCCTCACCTTACTTCGGAGGGAAACAACACAGAAATGAAGACTTTGTGCACATATATGAAATAAAATATTGATAAAGACTAATCTAAATATGATGACCTTTTATCAGTTCAGACTCATACTGCAATCAAAGAATTTACATTCTGATGCTATGGATGAGAAAAAATATATATAATTAAAAATCTTTAGTGCAAAAAAAGATTAATGGAAATAAAAGCTGAAATGCAGAATTTTGCTTATAGTGCTCAAATAACCTTTGAAAGAATAACTTTATCAGTAAAGCACTGATAAAAATCCAGGCACTTTGAGATGTACAAGATTTGTCACTGTTAATATTTGAGTGGGAAAGAAAAACATGGCTTTAACCAAAATAATATCAGTCCTTATTTTAGCACTTGAAAAAGATAACCAAATATAATTTTCTATCATTTAGAATATATAATGGGAACTCTAGGAATTACCACTTTCTTGCAGTTTACTCTGTCTCTAGCTTATTTTACGAATGACAATCAAGGTATTCAGTTCACCGAGTCCCATGAGTAACTGAAAAGCCTTCTTAAATGACACTGGGGAAAGGGTTTTCAAAGGCTTCTGCCAGCTGAAAACATACTTATTGTGTATCTACAACTCCCATATATGTGTGTGTGGAAAGAATCCAGGGAGACAGTAACTGAATTTCCTATCAACTTCTTGCAAACACATTTTCTAGTTTATATCCATTGTCCTCCAACATGAAAATTCTGTACTTAAGCCATATAATCCTGCTTAGCCTTTTTGGAGTGCTGTCACTTAACAAAAAGAAATACTAATAGAGATTCAATCTATATACCACAGGGACTAGGTCTTTCTCATGTGCACTGAGGCACAATGTCAAAGCTGAATAAGAACCACATTAAAGAAGATTCAGAGTTCCATGATTCAGATATTATCAATATTTAAATAAAAGCATCAATAATAAAAAAGAATCTTTCACGAGACCATTTGGCCACATTTTTCCTCTTTCCTAGATACATCAGTTTGAAGGATCTACACAATGTGACCTACAGAGGAAGCATCATTATTTTAAAGGAATGGCCACAATTCTGGAAGACAGGAATTTTTATTAATCATAGCTTTGGTCCATTGTGAAACGAAATCTCCAACCCCTTCTGTACTTTTCTCATGGAATCAGCTATGATAGCACTTAACTACCTCCAGGGTCAGCTGAACTTTAATGCCGATACACATTAGAATAAAACAGTAGGTAACTACTAGGTATAGTCAATATGTGATTAATCAGTTCAAATATTAATGACAAATAACAGGTAACTATGGAGTTTGTACACACTGTGTTTTCCAAGAAAAACATGGCCCCCAGAGCTCTAATTTATGGAAATTGCCTTTCATTTATACTGCCTGTATTCCTCTCACAACTAATTTGTCCCAAGTAATTCTCAAAAAGTCTTTTCCTTCTTTGCAATAAAATACTTCCATAATATGATTTCTGAATGCCTATTGCCCCTAGTCATGTCTTGCTTTTCATCTTACATAGATTGTTGTAGATGAGGAGTAATTACACTGTAATCAGCAAAATTAACTATACCGGGGAAACTCAAAGTCTGTCTTCAAAAGCTTCTTTATCTTTACTAATTTTGTGTATGATGTTCTCCTCCAAGACTCTTTTGACCTACAGTATATCTATTAACCTGAATACCAGCAGTAATATTTGGAAGATACTAGAGAAAAGACTCATAGGTTCCAAAATGTGCTTTTAACATTAATTACTATGTGATTACAATATGATCAACAGGATTAGGTAAATTCTCAGTGCAATATAGAGTGATAAGAAAATAATGGAAATAATAGTCAAAGATACCATTCACATTCTTAAAAAAAATTTCCTAAAAGTCTTCTACCTTTGGTTTCCAGCTGACCAACAAATTTAAAGTAAATTTAGAAAAGTGATTACAAAGATCTGAGGACCAATCTGAACTAAGATGAAAACTCTGACAGGAAAAAGTAGATCTGTAGAGAAAATTGCTGACAGCTGTAGTGTTTGCTTCAGAGAAGAAACCTGCAGCATTTTAAGGCATCAGCCACTTCAGGTCGTAATCTTCTCCCTTCCCTTCTTGACCTCCCTTTGTGATTAATCTGAGATGTAACAGTTTGGGGAGCTGAAATACTCAAGTGTGCTTTACCTGTTTGGCCTTTCAATATTTTATATTTTGATTGCCTGTCAGTCAGCTCATCACTTTCTCCATACATAGAGTGAAGCTGCCAACAAGAAAACGGGAAGAACAGACAACAATCACAAATATGGAAAGGGCAAAACCCAGCCAAACCTAATTTTAATCGGATTATATACCTGGAAAAGCAGAAGTGAGTTGATGTGAGGTGAACCATGAAAAAGAGAAAATTAAATGAGGAGAGATGAGGACAGAGTGACTCTAAAACAATGTTCACATTCTTGCTAGCACAAGGAGGTGAGAAGTGGGCAGAGCAAAAGCTGTGTGTGGTTAAGATGGTGGGCCAAATGGGAACACCAGGTGTGAAGGCAGCAGGTAGGACAGTGCTGATCGTACTGACAAGGAGATTAAATTGAAAGGAATAAAACCAGGTCTGTGCCTTAAGTTAGTGATGGAACAGGGCGCAATTCAGAATATAATAAAGGGAGCCAGGGAACATGACTTGAATTATCAGATAACCACAGATATTAAATTCCATCTTTCTAGCAGTTATGAGCTACTCTGATAAAATTTGTTTTCTCATTAAAAATATTTACCAGTGAAAACCTCTCCATCAGTATCTCCAGACGTCTTTCTAACTTCAGCATATAAAAATGTCAGCCTCTCCAGTTGTCCCTGAAGATTTTTCTTATTTTTTCACTCTTTTTAATTTTCTTTTCCTCTGCACTGTCTTTTCCTGTTGGGAAGAAGCAAGGAGCTACTGCAAGCATGCACTAACTTTCTAATGGTAAAGATCAACTAAACTAGTATTCAAAAGTATTACTGTCATCTTTGGATAGCAAAGCACCGTTTCCTCTGAGATACCTAACGCTAAGGTGTACTTCATAATGTACTAAGGTGTACTTCCTAAATACACCCGCTGACAAATGGACCTCAACAGGGAACAGGTGCAGTTCTGCAAAATTTGAGGAATGGGAGCCGCCTGTGACTTTCTTTGTTGTGAAACAAGCCCGGAGAACTATGTACATAGAGTCAGTAGGCTAATTCTCAAGTCATTAATTCGGTGTATGAGAGTCACAGTTCAAATTTCTTAATCAGGTCCCATATAGGCCACTGCAGACTTGAGACTCCACGTAAGAAATACAAGTTCCCTCTCTCCATGCTCACCTTTAACACTCCCCCAGGATCCAACAATCTGCAGATTAGTGGGTTTCAGGATTAACTAAATTTGCTTCATTATGTTTTACAGCTCATAAACTTTTCTTTCATGAATTTACTTAATTATTGTTTTGAAACAATTTTACTTATGGCTTTCAAAACATCTTTAGGCAACAAGTTTAATTACAAACTGTTTTTTTAAAAAAACTTTGTTTGTTTGTTTGTTTTAATCTGCTTCCTGATGATTTCATTGAATATACTCTAGTTCCTCATCTGTAAGAAATAGTAAATAATCATAAATATTGGTGATTTGGTCCATCAAACTCAACATATCTCTGTATATCATAGGAGCAGTACTGCTAGCTAAACCTTGGAATAATGGAATTTTTAAATTGAAAATGCAAGAGGAGGAACGCTAACAAAAAGGGACAACTCAATTCATGTGATGTAAAAAACCTGTAATGTAAAAAGCCACGGTCGGAACACGTGAATGTCTCTAAGATGCTGATACATATGGCAGGTAATCTTTTCACGTCCAGCATTATCATCATTGGTAAAATCATAGTGATGCTGTACACACAAAACTGCTGCATTCCCTCATGGTAGAACCGAAAATTGTGGTTCTTCTATTTCACATTGAAATGAGAACACGTGTTTAACGTAAGGAAGCATTCTACAACTGAAGTGGAATTTCAATACAATAACAATGACCCAATTTCTCAGAAGACTTCCTCAATGATGATGACTCATTATAATACAACATAGTCAATGCTCCATTTTGACAAAAAAAGCACAATGTATTTTCAAAGCTATGAAATTCAAGTGAATCTACCAGTCCTGAAAATGTAGTACAGCACTGAGTCAGCTACATAAAACTGAGCTCCAATGGTGCTGATGACAAAAACTCTGTAATTTACCTGATTTCAGAATCCCTACAATATCCATGGGTAGTTAGGTCCAAGATTTTGATTAGAGCTTCTGTTCTGATAGACATTTTGTCAGGTTTGTAACACACAGGAAAATTTTAATCACTGTGTATATAACATATGCATTTTTACAAATGCCCTTGCGAAAACTACATACTGTATTAAAACCCTCTTGAGGCAACAAGCCTTTCCAACTCCTTTTCTAAATGTGTTTCAGCCTTCAGGGTGGTAGGACAGGCATAGTGACTGGGCTGATTTTAAGGTTGGTTTGAGCCTAGGTTGAATCTTCCACGTAAATATATTTTATTCTTAGAAGAGCAGACTAATGCACACTTTTCTGTTTTCCTTTGCTACTGAATATTTCCTACTGGCAAATACGGAGAAGATTCTTAGTCATATACAACAGCTTGGAAATAAGACATACTTAAAGCAAAACTATTCATAGTTGTTCAGTTGGTTCATAGACACACATAAGAGAGACATTAGCTGTGGTTCAGTGGTGTTAATAAAGCTATCCCTTTTGTTTAAGTAAGGAAAGGATCTACTTTATAGACAGAATTGATTCAGATTGTAATTGTAAATCTGGAATAACTGACTGCAGTCATTAGGATTAAGTAAAATCTACATGAATGTTATATGATAACAAGTATTTCACATGCTAACTTTGCTTTTGTGTATACAGTTCTTTCACACAGTTACTTTCCTTTTCGGAGAAAGTTGGGACTTAGAAATATTGAATGATGTTGACAATATTAATATAGATTGCAACACCACCTAACAAAACTCAATTTTGGAGGAAGAATTTTGGCTCTAAAATACAAACTCTGACACTAACTAAAGTTTGACTTTAATCACTCCAATACAAATAATGACAGGCAAGAGGGAACCTTCTGATCTATATAGAGGGACAATCCTTTGAGATTGTGTAGCTTTTATCATTAAGCAAACCTCTTCAGATATAAATATACAAATAGCTATTGAAAAGTCACTGAAATACCACATTCTTTTTGTATTTCTGAGCATGTGCATGCATCTTTTTGTGTCTGAGTGCAGGCAGACAGCAAGCTTCTATCTTCCAATGTTAACTCAAAAAAGTTGAATTAATCTCTGGCTTCGTGACTATATTACAGATCTTGACATTATATCAACAATAAATATAGTGTAATATTTAAATTTGTTTTCTTCAAACACCTCACTGAGTTAATAAAAGAGTATAAAGTAAAAATGGAAATAATTTTCCAATTAGTTTAACATGAATTTCAAAGGACAAAGTAAACAACCTAACAAGTAAACTAAAATGCTGATTTTACACTTTCAAACAAGTTTTGTTCTTATTTTCGTATAAGGGAAGTGCCTATTTCTAATTTATCTAACTTCAAGAGAAGTAATATTTTTGGAGTTGGTAAAACAAAACAAAAAAATCTGATTTTTTTTTAAGACATATACAGACAGGTGACAATACTTTTTTAAAAAGGAAGAGCTGTCTCAGACACTAAAGAATTGCCATTGTGATAATATATGTTAGTACTTCTGGCAGTATATGCAATAAAAATAGACAGTTTGTGCAAGGTCATTGCAAATACAAGATGCATCAACCTGGTGAAGTTCCTACAGCAACATAAATGTTTTTATGAGCAGCAGGTGAATTCGTGCAAAATACTCTAAAGCTATTAACAGCTCGGTAAGGAGTACATAATAATAGACTGTTAACTCAACCTCCCTGACAAGAACATCAAGAAAGGGCACTTTGAAACTATTAATGCTAATACATTAAAAAAAGAAAAAAAAGAAAAAAAAATAAAAATAAAAGATAGAATTTTTACATTATGTTTAAATCCACAGAATCACACACTCATCATTTTATTATGGTACAAAACTAACAAAACTACATTGAAGTTACCAAATAACATACCCTTTCTATGTATTCAAGTTGGCTAACGAAATCATACATTTAAATGAAAAGCTCCACTAATGTGCATTTTCATTCCAACCACGCTACCCCCCAAACCCACAGCTTTTATTTAATATATGGTAAAATGCCTATACTAAACATGGAAATAGTACGTTTAATGGCATGTAAATAGAATGGCTCTCCTTAAAACAGTTGCTTCTTTCCCTTTAGATTTTACTCTCTTCTCCCAGAACGACTGCTTTGGGGACATCACTACTTAATAAAAAAGAGGTTACCTATTCAGTGTCTCCATTTTAGTGTGAAAAAATGTTAAAAGTGGAAAACTAATAACAATCTGCCCTTCTGCATGGTTAGTGCGCAGCCTCAGAAAAAGAAAGGTAAAAAAGAAACTTTCTCTGGTTTTGCCCAAAAAAGGAATACATCTTTTTATCTGTATCGCCCAAAATATCTCCTGAATGCATCAAGGATTGCAGGAAAAAACTGCAAGTAAAATGATACTTCAGATTGGAACGTTCCTTCATTTAGACAAAGATATAACCTCACTTATGTCTCAAAGTACGTATGTTCTTGATTTAATCTTTGAATCCACCTTTATGGTTGTGAAAGACCAATGTATGAACAGTAAATTTGTGTGTTACGAAAACACTGTCCTAACTTCAGTTTTATTTTAAAAAATTGAGCTCATAGATGAAGACTTTTGGGAACTTTTAAGTTAGTTCTTATTTTAAGAAGATCTAAAGGAAACATTCTGACAAATTTTAGGGAAATGGACACCTGGACATTGCCTTTAACTTACACATAAGGAAATTATCTTTGCTTAGATGGCCATCTTTTGGCAGCTACACTAGATATATGAAACTCACCATTCTTTTTGTAAAAATATGTCAAACTTTCAAACCCCAAATTTGACTCCTGAATGTGTGTTAAAGTACTGGAAGGGTCTACAACTCTTTCAGATACTACTAAAACTTACTGCACCTAAACTCAAACACTAGTTAATACTGAAACTAGTTATTAAGAACAGCAATAGCAACTAGTTAATAATAACAGCAACAATAACAATAATAATAAAAATAATAAAATGTTTTAAGCTGAGAGAGCATTCTCTGTTTTGTTAACTCAGGATTAAACATGTTAAGCTTTTTAATACTCCCTTTGTGCAATTAATACATTCTTTCTAAAGAGATAACATTTCTTTTTCTTTTCAATATGTACATCAAAATCATCTAAAGTTTGTCCTCATGACTGAGCTGAAATTTACTGCAATACAAAATACCTGCTTCTGATTTTTGACCCTACCTAGTCACATGCTTAAGATTAACAGCCGATTCCTGTGGTTAACATTATTATTCTTGCTGTGTCATTAAACAATTTTTAAAACTATTTTTCCTGAAGTTCAAATCCTTTTATTAAGAATCAACCTCTGCTATCAGTGGATTTAACTTTTTTAGCTTTCTTTGAGGTATGGAATGAGCTGTGTGGTGCTTAGGTTGCTGTCGTAATAGTTTGCATACCTCCTATGCCAATGTCCTTGAAAGAGTTTGAAAACCATTTATCCAAAACCATTAATGCGCTTTTACTACATTTGTGCAGCTCTTCTAGCAGTTACTGGAATAAGCATTGTATATGCAATTTTCCTTGGGGAAAATGGTACCGGCTACAGACAAGAACACAAGATCAGCAGAGACTGAACTATGTTTTTATTTTAAATCAAATCTACTAGGCTTGCTTAAACAGCATTATATTTCTCATCGAGATTTTTT
>JMFS01032707.1:0-19120 GCA_000699545.1 Podiceps cristatus
TAAAATATAAGGGTAATAGAATATATAAAACATGAATGATGCACAATTTCTCCCCTCCAAAGACCGATACAACCTGTCCCAAGCAGTGATCACAGAACAGAAATATCCCCCAGCAGTGATCTTGGAACAGCAAGTTCCAGAGAGAGTGAGCAAGGGAACAAAAAGCTGAACAAATGAACGAAGGAAAGCCCAAACGAATGAAAAGATGGAAAAAGGGGACTGGCCCACTGGCCAACCCCTGCTTATACTCTACATGACATCTATGGTGTGAAATAGTCTCTTTGGCCAGTTTGGATCAACGGTTCTGGCTGTACCACTCCCAAGTTTTTGCACCTGCACATTAGCAAAACCTGGGAAGCTGGAAGATGTCCTTGATCGCTTAACAGCAACTAATAACATCAGTGTGTTATCAACATTCTTCACATACTAAATTCAGAACACAGTACCTACTGGAAAGGAAATTAGCTCCATCCCAGCCGAAACCAGGACAATAGGATATATAGGATATCCTATATATTCGTAGGACTGGGTTTTATTATGAATAGAGATTTTCAGAATAATGCTGTGAGAAAATTTTCTAAGAATGGGATCAATTTATGACATTATGGTTTCTCATAACTATAATGGAAAACTTATTGAGAATTTTTCATTAGGTTTAAATATTGTATTTAGTATAAAATAACACAAGCAATTGTTTGAAGAAACAACTTGAATGCCAAATTATTGTTTAATATTATTCTCACTTTACGTCAAGAGAAGATGGTACAGTCATATATGGTAGTATTCCTGCGATTTAGTTGTTAATTTAGATAAATTAGGTAAGATTTCTGCCTATGTAAGTAATTTTACTATTAATGTTCTTCAAAATACTTATTACTTTCAGTTTTAAAGATTTACTTTCTTTTTAGACTCTTATTTTCATTCTGTCTATAGTCAATCATCTTTTGCACTACTTTCTTATCAGTGTAGCATATCATAGTTGACATGGCTCTTTACCCTTGCTGTCTGTACTGCATAATCAAGTTGTTAGCTTAAAAGAATTTTACTTTTTTACTCAAAAAGTCTGGTCACTTTTGGGCTTGTAATTTTCTCAGCTAATGTGTGAAGGTCAGCATAAAGTTCAGTTATTCCTGGATATGATAGCAATCTGAATTCTTTGCTGAATAATTACTGGACCAAAAAACTTTAATGCTTGGTTTTGTAAGTACTGAAAAAATGTTACAAAAATGCCTCAACCCTGTTAGATTAAGGGGGTGGGCATCAGTTCAACTTATCATTCACTGCAGACCTATTTTGATTTTCCTTCCAGTTGATTTATTTTAAAAATTATTTTTTGAGACATTTAAGGGAATTCTTTAATGCAGTCAGGTTAATTGCACAGCTCGGGAAATGTAATGTTAAAGAGGCTTGCACTTACTTCGAAGTTCTAAAACTGACTTTCATCCCAAGCAAAAGGAGTGGGATGGAGGTGAAAGGGGTAATAAAGGAGAAGGCTACAGAACTAGGTAAAACGAGATTAAGAGTCAGCAAAGAGCCTGGATTAATCACTGAAAAGCCAGCTCATTTATCAAGAGTCTGAAGATAAAGTAATTCAAAAGGTAAAAGACTTTCCAAAGAATGTTAAAACTCCTAGTACTTTAGCTGGCAAGTACAAACAGAATATGAACAACTGGGGCTGTTGTTCACAGGCAATGTGGTATGACCCCAATACTAAATGAATACCTCTCAATTGTCAAAGGAAAAATAGCTGAGAGGAATGAAGAAATAAAGATAATAAGGGTGAAGTACAAACACGCAGTTGGGTCAAGTCACCAGCCACTCTCTCTATGGTGCATAAAATCGCAAATTTACCACCATCAAGAAAGGCTAGTGATACTGTACAAGGCAGGATGAGACTTCAACTGAAACTCTTTAAGAAGGATGAATTCAGGATGGAAGAGATGCAGAGAAGAGCTACTCAAATCATAAGAAGTTGGAGATTTAACTTTCTAGGAAACCCCCCCCCCAAAACCTGTTGTTAGACAAGCCATTTTGGCTGCAGCTGAGCTGCGTTCGGATCTGTATGTATGATGTTTATCTGCCATCTAACCCGTTTCTGTCAAAAACCCTCCTGCGGCAGAATGCTTTAATATAACGTTGACAGAACTGGGAGAGGAAATGAGCTGATACATGGTTATGCCACCGCATTTGAAGAGGCAAAGAAGATGATCTGGAGATTTATATTCTGCTGGTTTAACCTAGCGAACTCCACCAGAACAGTACAGCTGAACAATGTAAGCAAGTTTCGACTTGTTTGGTAAAACAATGTTTCATTGCTGATTATGAAGCTGTTTTGAGGCTAAACACCAGGGATGAAGAAGTTTGAAGGACAAGGTTAAGACAAATATTCAATTACAGATATGCAGTGATTCATTGTGGGCTAAAAAAGGTATTTCTAACTATCAGAACACCGAAACCAAAATGGTCTTCTCTAAGGAGAGGTAAGTGGGTTTCAAGAGGGAGCTTGTTGAGGGATTATATGCTGTTGTCACAGGCCACAACATAGGACTAAATTTGATTACCCAATTCCATCATTCTAGGTGACAAAAAAAGTCACAGAATCACCAAATTACTTACAATAATGTATTCAATCAATATGTTGTCCCCCAGTGCTTGCTTGTACAGCTGCATTATTTATTTCTAGGTTTACAAAGTAATAAGGTTCAGTATGATGTAAAGAGGGTCTTTTAACTTCAGGTTGTTTCCAGTTGAAAAATATGGCATTCATTTTTTATCCCTCAGCCTATCTGGTGTATTAAAGTAGGTCTACAGTTATCTGCTCATAGAAGTACTTTGAACAGAATCTTTAATCTGCTTCCAGGGAAACCTACATTTTATTAGAGACTTGACAGATCCTTAAGAATGTTCATAGGCCTTCAGTAAGATTTCAGATAATGTGATTTTCTTTAGTAGTTGTTTTGGGACTTTGCAATATAGATATATCTAAATCACAATAGTAGATAGTAAATTAAATTTTCAATTTAATGTTGATTTGTAAGGATTTTTTTATGTAATAAATGTCCATGTAGTATAAAAATGCCCTCCCACATCTGAGGCAGTAGTGGTCCTTTGACACAAATAAATAAGACTTAAAAAAAATGTGCATTACATCTTACCATTAAGTGTGAGCAATGGGGTTTAACTGACAGTTTCTGTATAAGCAGGATTTTGAATTTTCCATTGCTGATTTAGGTTGAAATTGTGGAGAGTTTACACCTAAATGTTACATCTTATGAAGCTTTGGGGGATTTTTTGTCTGTGTTTTGTTTGTTTGGTTGGTTGTTGATTTGGTTTGTTTTTTGGGGGTGGGTTTTTGGTGTTGTGTGTGTGAGATACCAGTGATCCAGAGCTGTCCGAGATTTTGCTGCAAAGAGGAGTGGGGGTGTCACACTGCATATTTCTTGTGTCTTACACCTTGGTAACAGTACAGAAAGTTTAACTGCAATCTGCTTTCACATATTTTGTCTGAACTAACTGAAATAGCCAAAGTACTGGAGAGGCCAGTATAGCAAACTAGTGAATATATGGAAGTCTGCAAGTGCTGCTATGTCTATGCAAATCAATGTTGCTCCAACATGCAATTCTACATCAAAATATTTACCTGGTTCTTCATGCAGTTGTTGCAAAGAGAGTCATGGACAGTGTTTTTTAGAAAGACAAACTAATTTATTGGGATATTTTGATTTAGAGTTATGCTCACATGAGGAGTCAAATCTATTTTACAGGGCAGTTAGTCACTGTCCGACTGGTGATAGGAGGCTCCATTGCAGTGTCCTTGCAGCAGCATCTTCATCTGGTTTGGATGAGACTCCTGGAGCCCCTGCTTGGCTCAGTTCTAATAAAGCAGCTGGCTCTGGCCCTCGGTCACCACCCAGCACAGGCGTAATTCAGTGCTACTGATTATCTTAACTACAAGAAAAATACAGTTCCCAATGACTATTTACAAATGTCTTACCTATGTGCGATGTAATCTATTTTGCAGCACAGAGGAGTCTTTGGAGGGAAAAGCCAGATTCTCCACCATGATGTTAATCAACATATTTAAGTATTGAAGTTGCTCGGACTAGGCACAGCAGGAGCTGCCTGAGGGAAATCTCTAGAACAGCAGGAAGGTCCCACCTAGAGATGTCCTGTAACAATCTGACCAATCGTCTCTGTAAGCGTCAGCTATTAACGCCCTGCATCATCTGCATGAGTGAGGTAGCTGGACTGGCCTAAGGTAAAAACTTGAAACTAGGTGGTTGCCTGAAACTTCAGCAGTGATGGGGCTGTGCCCAGGCCAGGTCAGGATGTCAGCCTGCAGGTCAAGGTCAGGATCAATGGGATCCCTGGCCAGGCAGAGGCATCACTGCACTGCAGCTGGAGACTGGCGCTCCTGCAAGGTTCCTGAGGCAGGGACTGATGGCCCTGCTGTGGGCTGAAATCAGGCCCGTGAGCAGAGGGTGGGCGTCCCAGGCGAGGCTTATTGGGGCAAGTAAGGTCTATTAGTGCACTCGTAGCCCTGATGGAGAGGTGCTGCAGACCCCTTAGACTAGACATCTGTCATGGGGCTGCTTGGGTTTGAGGGATGCTGGAACAACGCTGAGAACTGAGGGACGGTAATCCTTACCAGAGTCCCATGCTACAGTTAATGATGGCATTTCTAGCACCTGTGATTTATGGTCTCACTTTATAAGGTGCTGCCTTTGTCATGGATATATTTGCAATGGAAGCAATAATATAATGTATAAAAGTTTCATTCAGGACCTCAGACTGACAACGATGTCTTCTTTTGTTTGTTACATGCTACTCAATTGTGATTAAGCCCTTACCGTTTTCAGTGGACTTACTAATAGTTGCTCTGATTATGCAACTGCCTTCATACTGCATTGTGGATTTCATAATGTCCTATTAGAGCTCTGGTTAGCCAGCAGATCTGTCTTACCACCAGCTGTAGGAAGACACTTTCAGAAAAGTACACTCCCAGTGGAAGTTATTCAAATTTTAATGAGCAGGATGTTTTATGATCTTTGCTAATAAAAATGAAACTGGAAGAGAGCACTCTTTTGCCAGAATGCGCTCTTCTCTGTATTGCCAAAACTTTCAGCCTATGCATAAACTGCTGTAATTCCAAGCATATTCTATCAGAACATGAATATGTATTATTCAGTTAAGTGTTACAGTATGACCATATAAATAGTAATAATACTGTGCGCTGAGATGGGAAATCCCATCACGTATAATAATACCACCAACAGAAGAGAATACTAATGTGTCTTCTTAAACATTCAGTGAAAAATAGTTAGTGACCTCCCTACTCAGCAGCTCTCTTCAGGCAAAAGACCTCAACTATTTCACATTCTCTACCTCTCCTCCCCAGCCCCTGAATTCCCACAGGAACAGCATATATTAAGAGCTAACTGCCTACAGCTTGTGGGCTTACAAAATACCACTTCATTTTTTTTTCCTTTATGACAAAAGCTATTTGAAAGCATTCTTTCACTTATAAATAGAAATAGCCTGAACAGTTAATACTTCTCTTAAAATGTATTCCTGAATTGACAACCTAAGCCAAATGCTAATGTAAAATTTAATCTGGCTGTTGAAAACTATATCAAGCTGATAAATTAGAAAAATAATGTATATAAAATAGGAATAGATTTCCTTTCTGCCTTACCTTTCCCGACTCCGAGGAAAACATATTTAAAACAGTTCTAATATATGTGGTAGGGTCATACTCCTAGATTATTTCTGAACAGAGTTTGATCTTGCTGTTGGAGCTGAGCCATGAGTCAGTCTGCTACTTTGCCACACTGTCTCAGGAAACAGCAGACTGGGCTATGGGAGAATACATGTCTCTAGTAAGCTGAGCAGTTAGCCTAGTAAGATGCTTTGCTGTCTTCTTAAATCTTTCTTTACTCTTACTCTATAAAACGTAGTAAGAATTCTGAGCACCTGCCATCAGTATTTTTCAGTAATATCTATTTATCCTTATTTGGACGAATGATGACCTGTTATCATCTGGAAGAATTTTTATGGTGTTTCACCTGCACCAAGGTTTTAATCAAAAATAGCTTACAGCATCTTGTACATTATATATTTAAACTAGGACAGTTAGTTGTTTTAGTTCCTTGCATTGTTCTCTAGTAGGTACCATTGTTTTATCTAGTAAGCAAGAAGGTGTTTGACACAGTGGATGTAGGATAGGTACAGTTATGGTAAGGCTATTCAAACTAAGTCAAGTTAAGGTGGAAAGAGCCTGGAAAAGAATACAGGGATGCTGTCCGGAATTGCAGAAATGGGATCAGGAAAGCCAAGGCGCAGATGAAACTGAACTTGGCGAGGGACGTTAAAAACAACAAGAAGGGATTTTACAGGTACATTGGCCAGAAGAGACAGGCTCCTGAAGGGAGCGTCCAAACAGGAGGGGAACCAACTTTTTAAAAGGGTAGAAAATGGCAGAACAAGGGGGAATGGATTAAAGCTACAGGAAGGAAGGTTTAAATTAGATATTAGGGGGAAGTTTTTTACGGAGAGAGTGATGAGGGGCTGGTGAGGTGTTTTTTTACGGAGAAAGTTGTGAGGTGCCCAGAGAGGTGGTGGATGCCCCACGCCTGGCGGGGATTCTATGATTCTATGATTCTATGATTCTATGATTCTATGATTCTATGATTCTATGATTCTATGATTCTATGATTCTATGATTCTATGATTCTATGATTCTATGATTCTATGATTCTATGATTCTATGATTCTATGATTCTATGATTCTATGATTCTAAGGTGGAGTTCATCATAACCTGTCAATGGTGGAGGAATGAGAGAAACAGTATTTGTAGGTAATGAGGTACATATGTTTTCACAGAGGGACTATTTTAGTGTTCTATATCCATAAATACTGTAGTGTTAGCTTCTTTCTTTCTTTTTTTTCCCCACTATCTGTTAGCTCAATGGTGATAAAGAGAACCAAATTAAATCTAAAATATATCTGAAAACTAGCATTTGGCCATAATTCATTGATCGATGTCTATAATACAACAATACATAAAGATTATTTAGCTGAAGGACTGGTCTGGTAACACTCATGTTTGTTGACTGGATGTATTGTTAGAGCTTGTTTTGATTTGGATTAGTTTTTCAGTGTATTCTTTTCTCAGTGATAGATTTTATTTCAATAATCTATATAGCTTGTTGTGGTACAATAATCTATATTGTATTTTCTGGTCATGTATGAAGGCTGAACCATATTATGTTATAGTACGACATAGGAGGAGCTGCATGCTGAGCAGCAGGACGTAAGGCCTTCAACCTGAGGACACCAATGGTGTGGATTAAAAGAGGTAGTAAACAGATGCATTTCCTTATTACTATGCCTGAACATGTGAGGGAGAACTGAAGGACTCTTAACTATTTGGAGAACCATCATGGTGTTAGGGTTTACCCAACAGTGGAGCTAACCTAAAGCTAGTATTTATTTCTGGTTTTGCAGTAGGTGACAGCTGCAAAAATCCCCAGTATTTAGTGGTGGTGGTTTGTTTTGTTTTGGTTTTTGTTTTTTTTCTATTGCAGATACATACAATGTTGTTTCAGATTTATATGAAAAGAAATTTGTATTCCCACTCAAAATTTGCTTCCAAGAAACCAGACCTAAGGAAGTATAACAGGTTGGAGAATCTAATGTTAGACTAAGTTGAAATGCACTGTCAAACATTCATCAGAATCACATCTAACTTAATATGCTTCAGCATGGTTACTCTGGGAACTTCATTCCTTTTAGATGATTTATTACATCTTTGCTATAGCATTCAGTGTTGAATGAAACCTGTAATCAAAATTGGATTAGTAGTTTGCCCCACATTCATTTTTTCCTGGGGACTCTTCTGAGTTGGACAGAGTGAGGTAGAACTGTGAAGAGGAATGTTTTATTGTTTCAGCTCTTGCTTTGATCCTGTGCAGCAGAACACACTGCTCTGTGGGTGGAAATATTGTAGTCAGGAACTTGATTTTCTTGTGTAGAAATCTTCTCCAGGTCATGTAGATATCATTCTGATTGATCACAAGTCTGTTGCTGTCTCTGCTTCTGAAATGGTATTGATCAAATTACCCGTTTCTGAGGAAGAAACCAACTTCAACTCTTTCATTCAAAATATTCAGTCTATGGGAATGCATATGTCTGAAAATCACTTCCTGTTATTGTCACAATCATGTCTGAATAAAATTCTAAAGAACAGGGGGTTCAGACAGGTGGCTGTAGAATTGAATCCTTTGAGGACAACCTTCATGTAAACCAGCTGTTCACACTTGGGAAGAAAATATGTGCAATGTATTCCATAGTTGTCCATGGATTACATGGGAGTTAATGTGTGACATATTTAAGAGCATCAGTCAGGACTCATCTGTTCACATTATTGAACAACTGAAGGTAGAAGCATATCCACCACTTGCTTTAAACTGAAACTCTGTTCCTAATGGGAGTCTTTTAACAAAGGGAGCTCCTGTTCACATGAGAGCAGAGCAGAGACATGGGAAAGGAGAAGAGGGAAGGAGCATTAGAGTTTTTCTTCTCTGCACAAGGCTGAAGCTGCAAATAATCATAGAGACTTGAACGGTTAAATGGGTGGTTCAGGAACGCCATAGCAGACATGACATGCTCTTGTATGACTTAATAGAGGTTCAGGTAAAGTCCAAATGTTTTTTATTGTTTTTATTTCTCAGGCCTGCATATCAGGCAAAGCTGTATACTTACTGTAACTAGAATTGAATAAAAAAGTATTGATTCAAATGTTTTTTCTCTTACCATTCTCAGCCTTCTAATACCCATTTGAAGCACTTGAGGCTTTGCAAACACAGTGTAGTATGAATGGTTTCCCAAAGTGATTACAGTAGGTTCTTCACCCTGTACAAGCAAGCTTGATATTACATAGAGACTGCACCAAGGTCGGGGCCGTTACTTAACAAGTCCTATTGAGCCAGATGAGAGTCTCATCAAAGCAAAAACTGAATTGATGATTCAGGATCTTGCTGAATAGGAAAAGGTCTGAGTCTTTAGCTGAAGATAGGAACGTAAATGCAACAAAGGCATGTTGAAGAGAATCAACTTTACATTTTTTTTTATTTAAACACTTACCATCATACTAGTGCTTTGCAGGCATTACCAGGTCATAAGCAGGCTATACAAATGTACCGGAGGCTCAAAATTAGTTTTAATAAACTTTTTAAAATAAGTGAAAGAAATTTTACACTTTTTAAGTAGCATACAAAAAAAAAAGTGTCCGGGGTAGCTGTGTCTTTCAGAGGATGAAGATATTCAAAGTATCTTTTATTTCTAAACCCTCAAAGTTGATCAACTTGTGGATGTCATTGAGGTCAGGAGGCAATATTGCCCAATGAGGATGGAATATGAGCAACCTGATCTAGGTAATGGTGTCCCTGCTCACTGCAGGGGGGTTGGACTAGATGACCGCTAGCGGTCCCTTCCAACCCAAAACATTCTATGATTCTATGATTTGGCTTATCCTTGATCTTTTTAAAGATCTTGATCAACTAGTTTGATTCATATTGATTAAGTAGAAACAGGCATGCTTTTTCCTTTGCAGAGCACTTTTTAAGATTTTGAGGATCTCAGAGAGATCAGAGGACATTTTGAGGCGTGCAAGCTGTAACAATTTATTGACCTCTTGGATTCTTCATAGTAACTTAGTGGTCAGCAAGCAGTAAAATCCAGCAATATTACAGCTACAGTTAACTGCCCACAAACAAATGGGACTCTGAGATTGCAGAGGAAGGGTGTTAAATCTAAACTAGTTCTGAGTCAGCAGTAACTGCTTCATGATGATAACTGCATTTGTTTTAAATAGAGAGGAAGCTGTGGAACTCTTTCTCTGGGAAAAATAAGCAGGCTAAAGGCACAGTTGTATCCTTCCCCAAAAACTTGAACTCCTCACCATTCCCCCAAAACACAGTATTATTAATATTTTTTCTCCTTTTCCTTTCCTTCCCTTCTTTCCCCTCCTGACTCTTTTCTTTGCCATATTTACCTTTCAGCTTGTTCTTGTCACTTCTTGAGTAATCTGAAGCCCACCTTGCCAGTCCCAGAACTAACAAGCTGACATCACTCTAGCATTGCTGTTAATGCTGGCATGTTTTCCATGAAGGTTCCTGAAACGTTGCTTACCCGGCTGTGTGTAGCGGGTAGCCAGAGAAGCTGTAGGTCATGCTAGACCTCCACCTATAGATCTGTGGCTTTTACTGTTGGCAAAATCCCCTCAGAGGTACTGTTGGGATTCTTTTCCTGGCTGGCAGTTTCATAACAATTTTTTTTTTTTTTTTTTTTTTTTTTTTTTTTTTTTTTTTTTTTTTTGTCTAGAGGGTATAACAAGCAATCAAAACCAGTCAGAAAACCTCATACTGTTCTGGATGCTGTTGTTATCTGTAGAAGACCATACATGTACCAATGGCTCTAGATATTCTTCCCACAGTAGGAAGTCTGTTTTGTAGTAGACTACATAACGGATCAAATAAAGCTCTGATAAACCTTAAAACCATAACTACTTCTATTATATATAGTTACATGAATTTAAAGAAATTGTGTGCAGGCACTGCTCCTTCTTCTGTCTCTCTTACTGGGCATCTCACTCATGTAGTGAACCGTCACTGCTTGAGTCATGTTAAACTACTAGACATAGGAATGCTTGTGAGCTTGCCAAATCTGTGTACAGCTCTAGCCAGACCCCAATACTATAGTTAGGTAAAACACAAATGCACGGTGCTCCTGCAATGTACCTTTCCCTTTCATTTCGCTGGAAAGATTGTAATGGAGTAATAGTCTGCTCTGGTAAGGCGTGAGGTCTGGATGACAAATGACTGGAGCCACGGAGAAAATTGTGATGTGTGCTACTTGGCCTAGCAGAGAAACTTCATAAGGTTTATAACATACATAGTCAGCATTGTGTCACAGGAGACAGGAGAAGACACAGTAACTTTATCTAGCAATAGAAAAAGAGATTTTGTACATTGCTGTGTTTAATACTCCAAGGTCTGAACTATAGATAAACAAAAAACTTTATTTCTGTCTAATAGCTTAATGTTCTTAGTTCTATAGATTGTGAGGTACTTTTCAGACTAAAGAAGCTAAGATCTGGGGGGAGGATTCTTTCCTCCCTCTGCCCCTTCCCACTGGGGAAATAGCTGGTTGCACTAATTGTACCAAAGAAATAGAACTGACTAATTGGAGACAAAGAAGCTAGGAAAGGTATGAATATGTATGTAATTCTAGATTTTTGGAAGAAAAATCTTTGTAGAAAGCCAGTCTACTTTCTGCATGTTCACAATACTTGTAGTTGATTATTGGCGGTGACACTCAAAATAAATACAACAAACAAAGAGTTTCCGAAGTTCATCTATGAGTTTGAGTTCAGTGAAATTAAAAAGACCATCAACATAAAGCTCCTTTAGATCAGCTTCTTGAATGTCCTTAAGTTGAGAGTCCTGGAAGAAAAAATCCATTGATGCAAATTTGAATAACTTTCAGTGCAGATATATGCATAAATATTTAAAGGCAAAATGAGTCAAATAAATAACAAAGAGTTCCTAGAATGAATATATGTGCCTAAAGCAAGAAAGTCTTAACAGGTTATTGAATACCTTTTTGAAAAGCCTGATAACAAGCTACCTAAATAATTTCTTTAAGCAAGTGAGGCAAACAAAGGACAAAACCAGGAGCTACAAGAATAGCTCAGCCTGCACTATTGTGACATGAAGGACTCAGGAAAAATGAGACCAGGATAGGGCTGTGCTAGTGCCATGATTTCTGCCTTATAGCCACCATATCTCCAGAATCAGAGGCATGATGAAAGTACGCAGATCTGGCACTGCTCTAGTAACTGGCCATTTAACCTAAGGAAGTAAAAAGAGTGAAGGCGCCATGGGAGAACAGGTATTGCAACACTACAAATCTGAGGTGAATACATAAGTTTGAAAATCCTGTTTAATTAGTTACCAGAAATTCAACTTTATAGTCCACATGAGAACACAGTGTCCTACATCCAAAGGGAGCCCCTTTGTATGGGTTAACTGCCCATAATTATGCCTGTAGGTCCTGGATGGTGCTTGTTATACTCTAAGACTCTCTTCATAACATTTTAATTCTAACTTTTGTCATTATTTGAGTGGCTCTGGATAACTGTTAGTGGTATTAATTTGCATTAACATCTCTCCATGGTTTAATTACCCTGGAGACCTGTGGGCTTTACTGTTATCATAGAAGAGGAAGCCACTTGGGTGGCATGCCTCTCATCGGATGCAAGCCATGTATAAACCCTCTAGATGTTTGATCTAAGCTAATCATCTAGATTCTTTGCAGAGCCAACTGAGAGAAGATGAATATCTCTCAAGATATCCGTTTTAGACACCTGTCCTAAGTATTTGCAAGGAAGAGTTTATGCTAACCTATCTCTTTTTTCATTGACTAAGAGGTATATAGATGCCAGAATTCTCAGGCAGCTGAAAGAAATTCACCCTTGGCTATTACTGTTGCTGCAGAATGCTGTGGAACTAAGGGAGGATTATTTTTGTAAGTAGAACTTGCAGCTACAAGCAATCACTTAATATTCTTAGTGATCTCTTTGAAAAGAGCTTCTTTCATTCTGCAAAGATGGCCTGAATGTTTTAAGGCATAAAATATGAAAAGCTTTGGATGCTTTTCAAGGTTAAAAGATACTTCAGATGAGCATGATACTAAATATGTTGCCATCTTTAAATCTTGGCTGGTTAGCATTTTAACTCATGGAGACTTGTTCATGTAAGCCAGAAGCAATGATGCTATGGTTTGAGATGAACAATCATACCTTTGTGTTTGAATTAATGTCTGATTATAAGATAATGAATTGGAATTTGCTCAACCTTAAACATTTAGAAGTACTGTAAGAGACCATGAATGAAAACATTAGTATAATGAAGTTGTCTAATTGAAATCAAGAGCACACTCTATGGCCATATAGGTCATTGGAAAACTATAAATCTAAAAGAGCTAGACTGAAAACATGATGAGAAATTCAAGCTGAATTCCTGAAACTCCAAGGGAGACCATGTAAAATCAGAGTAGTGTTTCTTTCTTAAAATAGATTGTTCTATTAATAGAATCCTGAAGTGATGCTTCCACTCTGAAATACTTTGGCTTGACATCAAATGTAATTTGCTCTTTGACATTTGGAAATATCTCTCAAAGTGATGGTAATGTTTAGACTTAAGATGCATTAGAAATTCTTTTCACTAGGATGCTTCTGATGTATATTTGCACTCGTTACCTAGGAATCCAGAGAAAAGAGTATAATGAATAATAAGCAAGGTTTTATACTAATGTCTGCATTATTTTCATTCTACCAAGGATATAAAAATATATCATGAAACATCAGACTCCTACAGAACACATTTAATTAATTAATTTGTGAAATTACCTACTGCTGTTATATTCAGATGAATATAAGTATGTATCTGAAAGCATAAACACAGCTGTGTCTGGGTCTTTCTGAAAAGATTACCTAAGAATTTTGCAGTGCAAATGATAGATGGTTTTCTCCACAAACAGAAGTGTGGTTTTCACTTTTTTCCTTTTTCATTGACCTCTCCTAAAAGGCTCTTGAAAATCTTAGGTTCAGCTCTGAAAGCCCTGTTACAGTGCTGCCAACTACAGAAGCATTTTACTGCATGACTTTGAACTCCTGAGCTTTGAGTGATACACATCTCTCATTCTTTCCCGTTGCTGTCTGTAATGAGGATATTTGTGCATCTGTAATATTTTTCTTTTACAACAAAGAGAAAGACACACTTTTTTTTTTTTTTCCTCCTCAGAGATAATGCAAACCAGTGTTCCAGCCACGTGTTTTTTCACCTTAGTAACTTTTGATGTGTCCAACCAAACCTTTTGCATGGTGACTGTACTGCTATCCCTCAAAGGCATGGACTGGTGAGGGCAGCCTTCAAGATGTTATGCTATGTCTGCTGTCTTGCAGGTCAAATATTTAAATAATACAACCTTTTGACCACTGGGGGCTTGATTAAATAGGATAAGTAGGGTTGGGGTTTTTTTGTGGGCTTAACAATCATCAGAGAGATGAGACATGCAGAAAACTCTAAGTGCGGTGTTAGGACTGAGAATTAATTGCAGAATACAAACGATGTGGCTTGTTTCATTTTACTGT
The DNA here is from genome assembly GCA_000699545.1 of Podiceps cristatus. Classification (NCBI taxonomy): domain Eukaryota; kingdom Metazoa; phylum Chordata; class Aves; order Podicipediformes; family Podicipedidae; genus Podiceps; species Podiceps cristatus. The sequence continues at coordinate 14,217 of JMFS01032707.1, forward strand.
TTGCTTATTATGGCAGTCATTATTTGGGGCTACCAAGCAAGAGAGGTAATCTTATGCCTCCCCTTCTCTCTTGCGCGTGTGATATCACCATGAAAGGAGAATTTGGGCTCTGAAAATATTCATTATATATCTTTATTACAATCTCAATAAAATGCCTGGAAAATGCCTGTTAACAGATGATAATTTCTCTTAGTGCTATGAAAACTAATGTGCCAGAGAAAACTTGTCTTGTTGAAGTTTGATAAAAATTTAGAGCTGTTTTATGTAACATACTGAAAACTCTAGGCTATATTGTCTTTTGGTCCTGCCAAGAAAATACTGTAGATCAAAGTTTGAGCGAGGGCACAGGTTCTTTGCCACAATGCCCACCATCTCTTATGTTGTCACTTTTTTGTCCATAAGGCTAGAAATACTCCCTCATTTTTATCTATTTTTTTTTTTCCTCTAGGAACATGTAGTATCAGGGAATTAGGGTGATGAGAGGAAATCTTGGCAAATGAGGGCCTTGCAGAGACTTTCTACTACATGCTGAAGATATCAGGGGACACTCAGATACCTGTTTCTTTCAGGAGCAGTATTGTTCTGTGCTTGCCAGGAACATTCCTCCTTTGGTGATAGGTGCCTCTGCATATCTACTAGGCAATCCAGGTCACTCCAACTTGATGCTATATGACAGAAAGGTTTTACTGCTAACGTAAAAAAAAAAAGTGTTAAATGCAACTTCTAGACCTTTTGCTACAGAATTGGTACTAAGTAATCATGAAAAAAGAACATAATCCAGGATCATACTTCATACTGCCTCGTTTGTGCCTTTTCCAGAATTCTTCACACTGTCGAAAATCTCTAACAGAGAGAATTAGTATTAAATCAAGGCTGTTTTCCATTAGCACTGGTGGGCTTTGAATGTGACTGTATTTAATGCTGTGTGCATATCTACAACATACTATTTTACATAGTATCTAAAAGCAGTGTTGTGTTCTGTAAACACTATAATGAGAAATCCCAATTACAGTACATATTAGTTAAACCCAGTTTAAGTTTGATTGAGCTGTTAATTTCCATGTTAGCAAGAGTCTGTTTTTCTGATATGTTCTTTGACTACCAAGACTTCTAGCCTTGCAAGACACTGACTGTTAATAAATTGCTTCCTACTTTTCTTTTCAGAGAGTCTAAATCTTGTTAAACCTGGGACTAGTATACCTTGACTCCCTGTACTTTCTCTACTTTCTGGCTGAAGTACCACCTCTGAAAAAGACTGTCTAAAAATATAGCCTGTAGACTGCTCTATTGATTGCAAGGGTAAAACTGGATTATCTCACTCGTGTTTTGTCAGCTCAGTTTTTCTCTTTTGTGTTTCATCTTTAGTCTTTGCATTCTGTTTTCTCTGGTTGGAATTTCCTCAATTTGAAATCATCTCATTAGGAGGTGGGTCATAGACTAATAAGGCATTCTTTCATGCTTATTTCCATCTATTAAGCATTCATTTGGAGTTAGATTATAAAGTATAGATCCCTTGGAAAATGGCCATCCATGCAGCCAGTTGTCAGTCACTTATGCCATGTAACTCTCCCCAAAGACCTCTGCTGGTAATCACAAAACCTCGGAGAAATTGACAGTAGGCAAGTGATTGGCACAAATCTCATTTTGGAAAGCTCCTTATGCTGAATAATAGCACCTGTTAGCTATTTGCAGGATTTATATTCACTTTGCTTGTAGCTTTGCTAGTTAACGTCCACAGTGTCCAGGAAAGTCAAAGTGGTTCTGAGAGATTCAATTCCTGAGAAATTCCTGAGAAGATTGGAGAAAGATGTATTCTCTTTTCTTTTCTTTTCTTTTCTTTTCTTTTCTTTTCTTTTCTTTTCTTTTCTTTTCTTTTTCCTTTCCTGTTACTGTGAGAGGTAAATGTATGTAAATGGTCTCTGATGAAAATGGAAGTCTGTGCCATGGGCTAGTAGTCTGCCAGCACATTAATTACTCATATTTGATACTCGGAGTTGAGTACTGGTAATTATTCAAATGTAATGGCCTAAGTGTTCTTTTGCAAAAATGACCAATAGCCATGATTTAGCCCTGAAATGTCTAGCTTATGGCTCTAACATCAAAAGCCTGAAAACTTCATTGATTAAAGCCAGTGGTGCTTTAAAAGACTGAGACAAATAGCTTTGGTTTGTTTCCTTAAAAAAAAAAAAAAACAAAAAAAAACCCACACAGGATTTTAATTAAATATTGATGTATTACTTAAACTGTTTTCTTGCTTGAATTTGAAATCAAGACATTGAAAAAGGTTGCACCTCCAAAATGAAATTCTGCATATTAGAACATGAAAGCATGTCAGAAATGTAAATGTGTAATATAATACATAGAGCTGTTTTCAAAGTATTGTTTTTGCAGACACTGTTATTTTTCTTTAGTTCATAACATTTCTTGAAAATCTATTTATTAGATTAGGATTGGGCTGATACTTATTTTTAATTCCTAGAGGAGTATCAACTTTTCTTTCAGACATTGATCTTTTCACATTGCATTTGCCCAGTATAACTCTTGATTTGGGCTACAAGATGCATATGACAGTGAGAACAGGAGTCTGATCAAATATTCTTTGAAGTCTGGAAGGACTCAAGGCCCTCACTTTTCTGACTCTAGCCCCATAGGGCTTAATAGCAATTTGCTGATGGAATATTAGCAGTGAGTCAATATCTTCCCAGGGGCAAAAGAAGGAAAAGACGAGGAATAATAATGCACATAAGTAAAACTACTGTAGGATTATATTTCTTGCTGGTGCATGAAGGACACCGCTTATCGATCAATTTCAGACTTTAAACTGTCTGAGACCCGTTAAAATCTCAGCCAATGGGCTACAGCTAGATGAAGCAATGTTGATTGGAACAATTCCCATGAAGAATTTACAATTTTAGTAAACACTTGCTATATTATTTCTTTTTTTCTAATGGAAAAAATTTCTGATAGGAATGTGATGTAAAAAATATTGGCACTGGAAAAGATTATTTGAGCATTTTACAGAAGGGAAAACATCAGATATTATTGACATTTTTTATATTGTTGCCTTCACTGAATGAAACTCAGTTTTCATACTTCATAGAGTGGTACTGCGGTTTCAGATTAACTCTTCAAATACAGATTCTTAGTGACTGTGTTTTAAACCTCTACTGAACAGGTTCCTGCTTTAACCACAAATTTCAGATTAGCTTTTTCTTTTTTTTCCTTTTTTTTTTTTTTTTTTTTTTTTTTTTACACTTTTTGTATCCTCTGCTTTCCAGGTATGCCCTAACCTTTTTTTTTTTAAACATTGTCTTTAAATAATGCGTAGGAATGGTTCCCAGCCAAGCATCTGACCAACTATATATCATGATTTATAGGACACATTTATTAATATTTTTGTGTAACGAGTAGTATAGTGGGGGTTTTTCCATGTCTTACTTAAACAATGCTTCTAGCAATCTATGACTCACAACTTTCTAGGACAGTGATGATACATACTGGTAAAGTCTAAGGAACAAGAGATTTTTTTCTGATCAGCCTAGTCCTCATCAGCAGGCAAAATAATCCTGTCAAAATAGAACAATGAATATTAAAATAGAGAAAAGATAAACTGAGGACAATAAATTACTGGTTTTTTTAAAAAAAAGCTTTTTTCAGGGAAATTTAGGGAAGTTTGAATGTGGAATGTCATAGAGAAATCACTGGAGAATCAGTAATTCACCCATAGTTAATGGTTTGCCTGCTATAAATAACATTTTAGAGAGGATTAATCCTCATCTTTTCATGGTATGTCAGCTATTTCTGGATGGCTTACAGCTACATGTGAATACAGACTTGGTAAAAGAAAAATTGCCAGCTAACATATACCATATTTTCATTGTAGAAGCTGGGAATTCTGGTTAAAAGAGATCATCCAACCCTGTGATGACTTGGGGGAGAGAGTTCTGCCCAGTGCAGTTAAGGATGTGAAACTGTTGATTTTTTTTTTTAATATTCTGTTATTCAGCCATCAGCCAACACAGAATCTGTCACATACCATCTACCCTGTCAGAAAGAAGACAGAGAAGTTGTCAGAGAAGTTAATCCCTAATGACCTTTCTCTCTAAAGTCAATGAAGGTGTCTGAACTGGGACGCCGTCTGTTCAGCTGAGGTGATTTCTAAGCCAATTCATGACTATGTGCTGTGCAGACCTGGTCAATGCAAGTTATGACTCCTACTCATCCTGTGTGAATGCATTTCCTTTTGGAAGACACCAGGATTTAGGAAAAAGACTATTACTTGCTTGAGTCCTGCCCTACTGTGGATGCAGGTTGGCTATATGCCCACACCTAGAAGCTTGGAAGTATTCCCAAGCTTCCAAATTTGCAGAATCACAGAATCACTAAGGTTGGAAAGGACCTGTAAGATCATCAAGTCCAACCATCAACCAACACCACCATGCCCATTAAACCATGTCCCACAATGCCTCATCCACACGTTCCTTAAACACCTCCACTGAGGGTGACTCCACCACCTCCCTGGGCAGCCCATTCCAATGCCTCACCACTCTCTCAGTAAAGAATTTTTCCTAATATCCAGTCTAAACCTCCCCTGCAGCAACTGGAAGCCATTTCCTCTCTTCCTATCACTAGTCACTTGGGAGAAGAGACCCACACCCAACTCCCTGCAACCCCCTTTCAGGCAGTTGTAGAGAGCGATAAGGTCTCCCCTCAGCCTCCTCTTCTCCAGGCTGAGCACCCAGCTCCCCCAGCCACTCCTCATAGCACCTGCTCTAGACCCTTCAACAGCTTCGTTTCCCATCTCTGGACATGCTCTAGCACCTCAATGTCCTTCTTGTAGTGAAGGGCCCAGAACTGGACACAGTATGCAAGATGTGACCTCACCAGTGCCAAGTACAGGGGGA